>JAMKCH010050020.1:0-32565 GCA_023653785.1 Ophioderma brevispina
CATAATCACGGGGGGGCCACTTGTATCCAAGGTGGATATCATGATCGTGTTGTACAAAAACACGTAATTAGGGTCGTTGTTGAGGACAAGCGATGTACTCGCGTACAGTGGTAGGGTATTGTCAAAAATCATCAAAATTCAAAAGAGGGGGTGCTTTTCACGTCGAAAATACGTGTTAAGGGTGTTGTGATGTGATATTTTGAATACTTGTAAAAAATCACATTAAAAATGCGGAAAATAGTGTAGTTGTTCACCGATTTTCTCCGTTTGATTTCACATTGGTAGATCCCCGATTCATTATCCATTTCGGCCTTTATTTTAGCTTGTTTTCTCTATTTCGTCATCGTCTCCTCCAACACATTTTAAAGCCTTTATATTAGGAGTTTCATTTATTTTTGTGAATGATCGTTACAGGTTTTATGTGCGCAGAAAAATGGAATTAGGTCTGGTCTGTCTATAATTTATGTCAATCAAAACAGGTCATGAAAGGTAGTGCGGTGTTTTAGTTCAAAGAAATGTCTGAATTTGCAGAAAAAAACTGTGAATAATTACGACATCCGACAAGACTCATTTTTATTCCAAAGAATTAGGGGACAACTTAAAAAGACTTGAAATTTAAATGGAAATGGATTTAATTGTTAAACTTATTATTGACCCAAGATAATGCCACCAAATTTGATATCAAATACGAAACTTCAATGAAATCAGGTGATAAATATTCCTTTATCAGGGGCCAGGTTGTGGTTGTATGGCCAGTGTGTAGTGTATGGGTAAGGCATATTTTTTATGAATGTGCGTGCTTGTTTAGGGTAGGCAAAATTGTCAAAAACGTGGTTTAGGGTTGTTTTGGTATTTTTAAACTGTAATGCAAATTACTTGTTTAGAGGATAGTAAAAATTAAACCAAAACACGTGTTTAAGGGTAGCAAAATCAAACCAAAGAGTCACTTGATTAGGGTAGCAAAAATCAACCACACTACGTGATTAGGGTGGTGTTTCTTGCAAGGTGGAATACGACGCTTATGGGTTATGTTTGGAGGCCATACACGAGAATGATATCCACCCTGAATACAAAGGCCCCCCCCCCCGGGTCATAATTCGTGACTTAATATTTTACTATTCTTAAAACCACTTTGCGGTTTGAAATTTGGTGAATAGTAGAACAGTACGTACAAAACAAACGTACATACCAAATTTCTCCAAAAGTCGAATACTCACTATGTGACGCTGGCCGTCGAAAGTAGTAGGCAACTATAATTACCATTGTTTGATTCACTAAGCTTTCGTTCAATTGACCTTCATCAGAGCGCTATACAATAAAAAGAGGATACAAGACTTAAACTTAAAATAGTGAGATAAATATTTTCCACTGTGCTTAAAATCTATATCCACTCATAATCAATAATTATAAAAAACACCACACCCCAATCACACATCACTCACATATCATTCTACAATCTCACTCATCTCTTCCCTTACATCTAAAAGTTACATATTTCATAAACACACCAAAAAAGTAACGCCCACCCCGAAATGTTTCTGTCAAGTTCAAACGTACATCACATTATACAAAATGAGATATTAGATGGAAAGAGGTTTGTTTATTTACGCGCCATGGTTGACACCTCATGGTGGTGATTGAGAAGTTATTGTTGAAGCTAGTTTCCTCTGGTAAAACCAGAATTATGATCATCATTTGGGCATCTAAATGTGGTAATCGCCGTACAGCAGTTCTCACTCTTCCACTCGTCAAAATGTAGTTTTTCCAAACGTTGGGTTTCTATATAGGCAAAGGAAATTGGACATTGGGGTGAAACGTAGCACAGATGTTAAAGTCCGGTGTAATCTTTTCTACCGGCGCTTCTGCGTTTTCCCGCACTTGGTTACTCTATCGGCATTGCATTCATTATCATGACTTCTCAAACACCTAAACCAGACCTATCGGCCATCCCTCTTTCCCCTACCATACGGTAAGACACTCATTTTTTGTTGTTCTATGTCTAAAATATGATTTCACTTTAGACCCTCGGCATTGAGCTGTGTTGTTTATCTGACCGATTCATTTTTTTTTTGTATAACACGGAAAGTTTCTTCATGTCGTTTTTCATGTTCTCCATTTTAGGCCATTGAAGAAGCCCATGCGGGCGAAAAGCTTGGCCGTTACACCGATACTTTAAACATCTGTGCTTGCTCCGTTTCACCCCCCAGTCCAATTCCTTTCGCCTATATATTTGGCACCTTATACAATCCTTAGAACGGGGGGAAACCATTGGAGATTAGCTCACACCCAATCTCTCACCCACACACACATATATATATATATATATATAGATATATATATATAATAGGCGAGAGACTATCTTCATGCAGGGTGCTCAATTCTTGAAAGCAGAGCGAGATAAATTGATGAACCTCCTGAACGGTAGTTTGTACTGTCGGAGTTTCACGCCTGTGCGATCAATCAGACAACTGGCTGCTATTCGGTGGATGCGAGATATATAGCGTTCTTGCGGACCGTCGTAGAGAGAGGTTGGTGGTCGTAGAGTGCGGCATAGATGGAATGTGGCAAATTTCGGACGAAGCGGAGAGCATATCCGTGTAGTCCTATACCTCAGGTGGATGCAGAGTGGTTTGTCAAGAATTTGTTCTCGTGGGCGCGCACTGGTTATTAGTTCGTGTCGCTTGTTGAGTAGTGTGCGTTTGTCGGCATTGATAATGGCCAGCTTCTCAAGGTGAGGCAGAAGTCGCATTTCTTGGTTCCGCTGCGGAGTACGGTCGGCGCTGGATACACGATTGACCATTTGATGTCGGAGGGTTGGTTGTTCTTCTTCAGCTGCCACACGTACTGGAAGAGTTCTGTGCTGTTCTGGTGCTATTCTCGTTTCTAGAGGATGTCTTGTGGTTGTTGAAGTCTGTGTACTTGAAACATGTGGTTCCGTCAGTCCGGATGTAAAGTTTTGGTTAGGTACCCTGTTCCCCTACCTTGACTTCGACGGCGCTGTAATGATGTTTAGGTTCCAAAACAATTTCTTTGCAGCGGGACAAGTCCTTGTTGCGGCGGCAGTTGCCATCCATGTTTTGTAGGTTGATTATCCTTAGCGGCGACGTTCCTTCTTGTTGTGGTTTTTGACTGATTGCGGCGACGTTGGGGCTGCAGCTGGTAGCTATCTTGACGGTGTTCCAGTTGAATATCTTGTGGAGTTTGGATCCGACTGGGAAATGTTTGTCAATGAGCTTGAGGAATGATCGGCCATATGTTGGTGAGACGTTCTTGCTGAAAGGCGGGTTAAAGCCAATGAATGTTACTTTTACACGTTGCGGGTCCGTGCTGTTGTGCACGATACTCTTTGCGTATGTGAGTTCCTCGGTGTATCCGCTGACTTCTTTCAGAGCGTACGTTGTAGAAATGCTGATGCGTGGGTCGACGGTATCCTCGGTTGTATGAACTAGTCTCTAGTATACGTCTGCCTTATTGTAGCTTTTAGGGTTTTCTCTGAATGATCTGGTTTGGCTCGGCGCGATGGGGTGGTTGGAGAGATGCGTGTGGAATTCTAGAAGACTGGTCGGTCGTTGGTTTGCGGTTATTGGTTATTAGTATTTAACACGTTGTCCAGTTTGAGAGTGATGTCGAGGAACTGTTGGTGACTTTCAGGTTGCAGTCGAATGGGGTGATGGATGTTGAGACCGAGATCTCTGAATGTCTTGATGTCTTTCCTGATTCTGTCCGGATTCGGTGCCGGATCTTCTGTGTAAAGACTGCTAAGCCGTCTTCTGTAGAGTCCAATTATTCCCCTTGTTCGAACTTCTTGGATATTTATGTGAGTGAGTGTACGAATCCGATGACGGTCACAAAACGTTCAAGCGGCCGTCGTAGTGCCCCTTGTGACGATCCGACAGGTTCGTGACACAAGTCATTATTTCTCTTATTGTTTACGACATAAGTCATATTTCTCTTTTGGTGACACAATTCATTATTCTTCTCTTTTTCCTTCCAGAGGGTTTGGCCTCCGTCAAATAGTGAACAAGCGACTTCCTGAAATAGGAGGATATGTCGATTGTCCTTCCAGGGGATGTGCGAGTATTTCTTGGACGAACGTCAGTGCTTTCTTGAGTAGTCCTCTGTGATGGATAGGGATAAGAAGTCGATGATGTCGAAGCTGATTAAGGTGTGCTTGTCTTGTCTTCAAGTTTCTGGAACCATTCTATACCTGAGTTGAGTTGAGCCACTGGTTGACCTGAAGTTGAGATCTGACTGTGCTGGTTTATTCTGTCGAGAATGGATTTACTAATGAGTATCCGATTGCGTGCTTTTAGGCCGGGTTTAGTGCAGTCTGCATGTGGTAACTTGTTGGCAAAATTTCTTTGTGGTCTTTAAAAGCGTGACGAATGCTTTGTCTTTTTGCCATGTGTCCATAATCTAGTCTGCGCTGCCACGGTTCTTCGCTAATTTTTCCTCTCTTCTGCCTTCGGTGTTGATCTGGACGGTAGTTGATGTGTCCGCGGTTTGATAGATCTTAGTGATATTCTCTCGTAGGGGCTTTGTCGTTGTGCATGTCGTTGCTCACTTGCTGTGCCAAGTTGCGGTCTTGTCTGCGGGATGTAACAGGTTGCGTCGGAGGTTGTGCGGTGGGGTTATGCAGGTTGAGGTCTTCTTTAATTTTGGTTCTGAAATGCGTCGCTGTATGGGGCGAAGGTGCGAAATTGTGGGTTGCTGTCGAGGTGAGGTTATACGTGTCTTCTTCGAATGGTTTCAGTTCTGCATTGTGGCGGGCAACCGCGGCTCTAAGTCCATAGTGCCGTCCCCCACGATCGTCCACGTCGTCGTCGTCGCTGTCTTCTTCTTTCTTCAGGCAAGCAATATGCTTCCGATCTCATGCGTTTTAGGAGCCGTTTTCAAACTTCTCGCTGAACCTTTTTCTATACTAGTTCGCTTGGTGGTAGGGGTATATTCTTTCTTCAGTGAATATCTGAGATTAGACCTGCGGGGTGTTCCATTGGTATACATTTGCAGATAGGCAAATAGTGCTCGAACTGAATACAGGAGCGGTTTCCTCATAGGCGAGGATACTCTTCAGCACAGAGTGCTCATGCAAAAGCTATATATTCTTGCTGCATCCACCTGAAGTAGCGCAAGCCAGTTGTCTGATATCGCACAGCTTGAAACTCCGAGTTAACAACTAACCGTTCCATTAGTGTTCATCTTTATTCTCTCTCGCTTGCAACACTGTACATCCCCGCCGACAAGACCGCAACTGTTGTATTAAAGTGAGGCAACGCCTGCACTAAAGCTCCTACGAATCGATATCACTAACCATATCAACCGTGCGGACACATCAACTACCACCAGAGTCAACACCGAAGCCAGAAACAACGCAGAAGAACTTGGCACTGCAGACAGAATATGACACCATGGCAAACCACAAGCATTTCGGCACGCTTAAAGACCACAAAGAGAATCTTTGCCAACAAGTTACTCATGCAGACTCATAACCCGGTGACCAAAAGCGAAATCGTACTCAATAGTAAATCCATCTCGAGCAGAATCAACCAAGCACGTCCGAGTCCTGCAACTTCAGTCACGCAGTGGTCTCACTCGTACCTCAGTGTTATAAATTGTTTGCTAGAAACTTGAAGACAAGAGACAGCACACCTTCATCGCTTCGACATATCCGGTGGTGGGACTCTAACCCATGCCATCACGAGGAACGACCAAGAAGCACTGACGTTGCGCCAAGAATACGTCGCACATACTCTCAGGCAGGCATCCGACATCATCCTCCATTCCAGGACGTCGCTTCTATTGACGGAGGCAACCCTGCGAAGAAAAAGAGAAAAATAAGACTTGGTTTCACCACAGCGAAAAATAATGAGTTTATGTCGTAAACACAAGGAGAAATAATGACTTGTGCCACGACCTGTTCGACGTCACCATTGGCAGGCTACGACGCGCTGAAACTGTTTTTACCTCTCTGCTTGTACTCCTCAACATACTATCCAAGAAGTCCGACACATGGGAAAATTGGACTCTACAGAGACGACGGCTGAGACAGGTCTTACACAGAACCTCCGGCACCGTGCATCCGACAGATCAGGAAAAACATCATCAAGACATTCAGAGATCTCGGCCCTCAACACACCATCGACGCCACCTGAAATGTCACCAACTTGCTCGACATCACTCTCAACTGACAACGGTAAAATCTACCCATAACCGCAACACCCAACGACCGCCATCTACATTCCACACGCTCTCTCCATCCTCCCACCAAACATCCATCAAGCAACCACCAGCCCTCCATAAGCAGACGTATATCAGATTATTTACTACAACTGCAGATACCCTCGCCAACGGCATCACAGGCTTACACTACGCTCTGAAAATCATCGTATACACGAGAAACTCACATACAAAGAACCGGGCAACAGGACGAAACCGCGCAAACGTAAACGTAACATCATCTTGGTTTACGCCGCCTTTCAGCAAGAACTCTCCACCAAACACCGGACGATCATTCATCAAGCTTCATCGGACAAACACTTCCAGCCGGATACAACGTCCACAAGTATTCAACCGGGAATACCGTCCAAGATCAGCTCACGCTGCATCCCCAACGTCGGCCGAGCATCTCACAACCCACAACAGAGATGCCGCTAAGGATAATCAACCTACACAACAAAGAGGATGCAACTGCCGTCAAACAAGGGACTATGTGCCCGCCTAGCAAAGAAATTGTTTGAAACCGAACATCATCTACAGGCGCCGAAGTCAACGCATCGACAGTGACCTAACCAAACTTTACACGGACTGACGGAACCACCTTTCCAAGGCTAGATTCAACAACCACAAGACTCCGTACAGACAATGAAAAGCACGCATGAACAGACACAGAACTCTCCAATTACGTGTGGCAGCTCAAGAAGAAACCAACCCTACGACCTCACATGTCAATCGGTATCCAGCGCCCGAACGTACTCCAGCGGAACCAAAAAATACGACCTCTGCCTCATCGAGAAGCTGACTATCATCAATGCCGACAAACGCAGACTACTCAACCATCGACACGCGAACTAATATCCAAGTGGCCGTGCCACGATAACAAATTCTACTTAGCAAACACTCCAGTCATCACCTAGGATAATACGACATATGTGGGATATCTTCCGCCGTCCGTAATTTGCCACCTTCCATCTAATGCCGCCCTCTACGACCAGCAACTTCTCTCTACGACGTCCGCACAACCGCTATATATTCTTCGCATCCACTCGAACTACAGCCAGTTGTCTGAGTGATCGCACCAATCAGTGACAACTCGAGTAACAACTCCGTTACTCCAGGTAGGTTTCATCAATATATATATAACATATATACTCTATATATATTATATAATATATATATACTATATATGATATGTGTCGTGTGTGGTGTGTGTGTTTTATTTTGTGTGTGTTTGTGTTTGTTTTGTGTGTGTGTGATGGTGTTTTGTGAGTGGTGTAAGGTGGAAGTGTGGGGTTGCTGAAAACCATTTATCAAATGGGTCAATGATGTGAAAACAAATCTAAATGTGCTTTAGATCCTGCGTGCAATAATAGATGTATATAACTAAATCAATTTGACTCTTGGGTTCTCAAAATTGTTCGAATTGTGCGAGACCAATATGGTTCTGGTGTAAGAAGTTAACTTATGGACCGGTGTACTCATGTCCGGGAACATTGGGTGAATCATAGGCAAATCGAATTCAGTTGAAGTCCATCAAGCTTTATTCCGTTTTTCGTCTATGGAGCCCCGGCTGTGGCTCCCGCCGGACTATTATCTCGCTTTCCAATATAAAACAACCGGTATAAAAGAACATAAAATATCATAAAGTCATAATATTAATGTATTTTAGAAGCATTTTAGGCTCCAAAATAATAGTTAGAATAAGTCATAGAACACAAATCAGTGTACAACTTCGTTGAATTTTGGCCATTTTTTGGTTTATATGCAATTGGCTTACACGGTCTGGCAAGCATGGCATTGTGCCCTGTGTGAGGACTACAATAATAAAACATTCATAAACTTGAACAAATTAAGGCATTGTTTAGCTGTCAAAATATTGATATTTAGGATAAGCTAATACGAACTAAACCCTCTGCAAAATCTTACGAATTTTGGCCCATTGGATTTAATGCAAATTTTCCACTTTCCACCACCCACGTGGATTTCTTTTATGAATATTTAGTAATGCATTCTTGGGACCTTATAGGAAATGCACTGTGTGTAGAGAAATTATATTGTACCATTTTGTTCCAGCTTCAACCTAGAAATTAAGTTATTTTTCTCAGCCTATATACTTGAGTAGTATCCTAATCAATCATTAATATGCCAACATGCGTGTGTTATAAATAAATTCAGCTCTATGAATATTCACATCTCAAGGTGACTGGTACCCATATGCACTAAACAACCATATCAGAGATAAAGTGCTATGAGAGATTTCACATAAATCAGGTCGTGCCTAAAACATTGGAACTAGCCTCTGATATGCTGATGTATGTACTTATATAAGCTTTCCATAAAAATATCCCCATCTCAAAGGATTAAAGGCTGAGAAATATATTTTGGCTATATATTGCAGAAATACAAACTCAGCCATGTTTTTAAAATTAAATATAAGGAAATTAAAAATCAACCATTTGGTTTTCACATTAGACATTTCTGTAGCCAATACAAGGGTAAAAGAATCGATTGAATGCTCTTCTGTCCCTAACGCGTATTTTTCGAAGAAAAGTATGTACTAACCACCGTGACGAAAAAAAGAGGTAGCAAGTTATTATTCTTAAGTCTCTTGCGAAGAATCTAATTTCCACCACAAACAAAAGTCAGGAATCCGCGTCCAATGATTCTGAAAAGTTGCCGGAAAATGCAGTTAAGGTACGGTACGGATATGTGAAATCACTATCACTATGACTCATTCATAGGATGTCACTCGAAATCTTCTCCCTTTGCAAGCAACCTTTAGCCTAAGTAAATCTAATCCAATCCATGATATGAACCTGGATAACAAATTGCACCAGAGGTGTTTTGGTATAATATGATTACAATAACCGCTCTGAACATTATAGTGCAAAATCGGGGCCAAAATCGGACAACTGGTAAGTGGGCTAATGACATAATCCAAAATGGCCGCCAAGGCCAACTTTGAGGCCCTGTACTCCTAAATGGTTGGCTTTTAGACCCACAACATATGTTATAAGTATACAAATATGACACCAAGAATCAAATAAGCTATGTTAAAAACGCAACTCAGACGGTCTATGAACGTGTCCTATGACGTATCCACAAATATGACGTAATTATTATATATAGTGAATTTTCTTTATCTTAGTTTTTTAAGTGTTTTAACGCAGCTCTGTTCCAAGTTTCACATCCAGTTACCACATAAAGCACGTTGGATCTACTGTAGGTCGATCCTACTATGGGTAGAAAACAAACTACCTGGGATGGAGTCTACTGTAAGTGGGCTTCTCTGTGGTGCGACATCTACTGTAGGGTGGAATCTAACTGTAGGCGGTCTACTGGGAAGGTCTGATCTACTTCGTGGGGCAGGCTCTATACTGCAGGGTGGAATCCACCGTTGGCGATATATCATGGGAAGATCTACTTTGAACGGATCTCCTAAAGGTGGAATCTACTTTACGATGAAACCCCAACATGACTATTTATTGGAATGATGACTGAAAAGAGGACAAAACTCACAAGCACAAATGAGAACAACTATTAAAGGAAACATTCAGTGAAATGAACTGGTGTAGTGGAACAAAACAGGAATCATCCGCCATTGCGTTGTCAACCCATGTGCCTATTTGGAGATCTGTTCTTTGAAAATATGTACGGGTCTAAGTAAGGCGTGGTATCGGCAAGCATTCTAATCAATTGTCGACACACTAAACAAAAGCGCACGACCGAAAAAATCGACACTGTGACAACAGTGCTCGTAGTTAGCTTCGCCTAATGGGTGAATCATCACCTGTTTTCGGACTCTGCTAAATGGTAGCGTCACCTTTTTTCAAAACATTTTATGACAGTTGTGCATAAAATAATTATTAAAACGTTTTGGAAATTCTATGACTTTGCAACGAAATAGACATGTATGCTAGGCTAGGCTACTGTGAACCAAATTAGATTAAACTCAATATGGCTCATAGTAAGCGTTTTTGAAGAGTGGGGCTGTTGCAGCATGCGTTTCGTCTTCAATTTCAATACCAACCAATCATTTTTTAGCTTTAAATGCCGACTCAGAGATTTCCCGATAGGGACGCTCTCAAATTTCCAAAAAATCGTGTTTTTTTGCATATAAGTAATACTGTCCATATAATAATCGAAACTAAGTGAAAATAAAACAGCTAAAAGAAAAAGACTAAAGCTCACATCGAAGTCTTTCATATATAAAACAGGCGACGGGAGGGGGCGTTGCCCATCCCGGTAAATCTGCAAATGTTTGCAAAATCAGCCCATGATTGGACAAGTTTAGCCTTTCAGCCCCCGGTAATTTGACGTTTTTCCAAATCCTGCGCCTTGAGCACGCTTCCTGGAAAATCAACCACTGACCTTGTTATAAAATTCCGGATCTGGAAATTTTGGTACACACGTTATCCAATGACACAGTTTAAACATTCCTAAATTGTATTACTGCATAGGAAAACGAAAGCATTTTGATTCCACCATCATCTTTAACTTTGGAATTAAAGGGATTAGCAGCGAATATTGTCGAGAGAATCGAAACATGTTGGTAATGCATCTGTTTTAACTACTTATAATCACAGGGAGAGTGTGTACATTCCATATAACTGAAACCACCAATAGTGAAAAAATATGACGTATTTGAGGAACTTTGCATAGCCAGAGGTTCATCCGTCAAATATACAATACAGGGATGACATTCAAAATCTACAATACAAACAGGGTGATTGTGGTTTCACTATCACAGAATAACAAAAATCAATTATGTTTGTGCTTGGAGTCAAACTGGTTTGATAGGGCGCAGCACGCCTAAAATCTGGGATATTTTCACCGAGAAATGACTTTTTGTTTCTCAAGTCTGAATTTTGATACTGCACGTATAGAAATTAAAGAAGCATATAAAAAGATACTGGCGAACCGTATGTTTTTAATACAAACACGGCTATTCAAATTCCATCACTTGTCCGGTTAGTTGGTTCTGCGCATATCCATACCAGTAACACAATACCAAAAAAAAATGAATTTTCTGATGCTGTTTTTATGTTCTTTTAGCCAGTCGCTGCTAATCCCTTTTAAGAAGCGCATTTTTAGGGAGTGTTTCCTTCTTTATTTCAGTTTTGTCTATTTTTATAATTTTCTTATTCAAACAATTTTATATTTCCGAAACTCTCTGAGCATCCATCCGTTTAAACCCTTTATAACTTCCAAATACCATACTAGACATTAAGGAAAATAAACATTTTCTGAAAGGACATTGTCCAATCTTTCCGAATATGTTATCAAAAATGCAGTAGGAGACTAGTCCCGTAAGCATTATTGATAAAATACGTATTAAAAAGTAGACAAAAAGTTATCGTCTTATGATTTTGTGAGCAACGGGTAACGAAAGTGCATCAAAAATATGCATAATATTGCATAAAGTCCTTAAGACTAGCTGTAAAAAAAAAATTTTTGCAAGTAGCTTCTGCTGATGCACAATCAAGTATTTGCAAAATAAATCCAATAACCATATCATAAAATGGCAACATTAACAAGGTTTCTAACCCTTGTGAAAATTGTTTTATTGTATGACAAGGTAATGAATTTACAGTGGCGCATGCTCAAATTGGCGGCTCACATTTAAAAAAGCATCACAAGTCATATGCTTACAGAGAATATAAACCCATGTTTATTTTGTCCCATTGTATACTCAATACCCCACGTATGTTTAATTAATTAATCAATTATTTTATTACATGTTCTATTAGAGTCCCCCAACAATATTTAATGGCTCTAATTAAAGGCAGTTCATTATGTTTTAATCATATATATAATTCCAAATTGTGATTGTTAATATAAGAAAGAACAAAAGAGCTGAAGCTTCATATTCTACCATAGACTTCACATGGTAACTAGGTGTCCCACTCTCTGTTTCCCAATTGCACAAAACCCTCCACATCGTTTACTCAAAGATCTTATTTTAACTATTAAAGTATGATCAAGATAAATTTGGTACCACCTTAAAGCTAAATAAACTTTAAAATGAGTTCTTACTTGGAATATTAAACAGCTCCACCCTAGAGCAGCCCCATCAAGACAACATGCCATATAATGCACTTAACGCTGCATGCTGGAGAGGAGTGAATACCATGATAAAAATCTCATATAAATGGTTCTGGTATTTTTTTTTACTTGTCAGTTTCCGTTTTTTGTCGACATTCGATATACACACAGGTTGCACAGGTTCAGAATTGGCTGATACCCTAACCGATGCGATGGAATGACACTATTCCTCCTGATGGCAGCACTGATAATGGGCAGCTGCAACTTGAGATTGTTATCCGAGCTATCATATTTGATTATTGTTGTTATTGTTGTTGCTGCTGTTGTTGTTTTTATAGCCGTTTATACGTCATACTTATTATTCCCATCACAAAGCACCAAAATCATAGTGTACGGTCATGCGTTCTTTTGTCACCTTAATGACGTAATTGACGTTAAACTTTGCATGAATGACGTCACGGGTACGTCATAATGTTTTTTTTAACCAGCCCCCCCCAGCTTTTTTTTTTTGATCCGATTCTTTGGTATCATATTCTAATCTATTCATAAATATTTTATGGGGTCTAAAACCAACCGTTTGAGAGATACAGGGCTTGACAGAATTCTTTTAGCGGCCATTTTGGATTTTATGCGAATCAGCACACTTCCCGATGTCCGATTTTGGCGCGATTTTGGATATGATGTTCAGTAGGGTACATACAAACAAGATGAACCCAAAAAACCTTCTGTTGCAATTTTTGTATCTGAGGTTTTCATCATATTTACACTGGACTACTTTTAGGGAACGCATATTATATTACAAAGTGTGTTATCCAGGGGCACGCGTACCCTTTTTTTAAATTCCCAATGGTATTTTGGTTACTATATCCAGTTAGATAGTCTATGACACACTGAACAGAAATCCAGAGAGCTGATTTGCGTAGACTTCACACAGAGACCCCCCCCCCTGTGCCACCCCCCCACCCCCCCCCCCCCCCCCCGGGGGATAACTATCACTCTGAACAGTATGAAATCATATCAAATATGGCGTTCAAATGGAAGGAAATCACTCCAGGAACATGAATCTCTCCTTTATTTTCCATGTCTCCGCCAAACAATCGGTGCTGATTAGTGGTCAGACCTACATCGGGCTGAATCATGGCATTAAAGCCTCTCCTTACCAAGCCTTTTTTGTGTCTGTAACACGATTACCCAAGGAGGGTGGTTCCCACCACCTCGAGAATTCGTTATCAGAACCATCAACCGGATGCTTATGATTGTTAATGTCACCAGTGGATAGCTTATGGTCATCCTTCTTATTCCATTGATATTCAAATAAGTACCAACACTCAAGTATGGCGTCACAATGACGTCATCACAAGTCCGCGAGTCTGCAAAATTGACATTTTTCCATAGAAAATCGGTGAAAATCCAATTTTTCGCTAAAAAAAAACGTTTTTGGAGCCATACCACCCATTATATTTCAAATGCACCATAAAATTCTTGGTGGCAACCATCCCTGCGGGGAAGGGAGGTGGGTAAACCACCCCCAATACCCCTGGTAAGACGAGGGTTAAATGTTGTACAGAATCAGCATATTATCAACGCACGTGGTGTCAACGGTTGTGCTTCACTGACTATCATCAATCAAAATGGTCATCAAGAGAACGGATGTCATTCTTTGCCCCACCTGATCATATACACGAACCACGGGAAGCCTCGAAGGACACACCTCTCCGTTCGCCGCCCATTACTGGGGGCATCCCGACCCCACACTCAACCCAACAGTCACACAAACGACAAGCCCGACTGCGAAGCCAGGCACGGACGCTCGCATCTTGGCGGTAACGAACGACAAATAAAATAAGACCCATAATCAATATACTACAATTTACGCAACCTAGCTACCTTTTTTGCCAATTGTTACCAATGTCAATCACACCGTTTGTTCCTGGTGATTTATGGAGGATGATGTCGGATGACTGCCCTAAACTGAATATATCCAAGGCAAGTGTCTTATACTGTTTTGTGGGCAACAAATTGAAGCTTTATCCGCCCACTTTGCGTGACTAGAAATGAACGCGAGTGGTTAGTACATACGTGTTTAAAAAATGGTAATAACATCCGCGTGAGAAAAATAATTTCTCGTAAAATCAAACATCCAGACAAAAATAAAGTTAACAATAGAATGTTGATATATTCCGTTACGTGAAAAGTGTGAATCAGTTCCTCAAAGAACCGAATCGGTATTTGCTGAAAAACGTGACATCTTCTGATGCGCGTTGTTGATGTGTTTAGAGGACAACTCCGTGCCCATGTGTGATCGATTGCGTGATCTGACAAAATTAGTCTCGTTTGTGCATTGGCATGTGCTACGGCCTGGACTATCAAGTACACGTGAAAATGACCCGGTCGGTTACAATGTGGTATTTAAGACTGAAATGGATACGAGGATTGTTTCAATTTGTGTTATTAGCGGAGTGATACTTGGCCGAGTTCGGTTCCATTTTTGTAACTTTTGAAAGTAAAAATCCGCACTATTTGTGCAGTCCAATAAATTTTACATTTTTTTTCCCATTTTTCTGAGCCGCGGCATGATGATACAAAGGCTAACAGGTGGCCTGAGTTGTTGATTTTTGCCGTCAGCACTGACAAAATGACATCGCTTCTTTGTGGTAACGCGTACAACGTAAACGCGGGTGGTTATAACGAGAAATGCAAATGATGCCCCCCAGTCATGGCGTATGGTGAGTGCGCCCGCCCCCACGCGTAGGGGCGATAATATCGCCCGTCGGATTCGGTATCACATGTACATCATTCTATTCCCTAATCACAGAATTGACAATCTTATATGAATACCATGCATGCCCCTAACCCAACCTTCCTCTTGTGGCATTGTAATGGTTTCCTTTGATAGGCACATTTCTGACATTCCACTTGTATGTTTATCATTACCTTACATATTTTAACTATTTTTACACAAGTTTGGATGTTAGAAAATAAGAAAAAAAATGTATGAGCAATTTTCTTGGTGAGTGTTTCCCTGATACGAAATCAAAATTCCCGATTCTATTTTTTCTTGCAAACCATTTTGCAAGTACCGTGTTTCAGAAGTTCGTATAATTTTGGTTTCATTTCAAACGGTGGTCACAAATATACGTATTAACGGGCACGTCACAGCATTTACAGAACCAGCCATGTTTATGTGACCAATTTTGTTCTTTTTTTTTATAAAGTTTCATTCCCCTAGTGATCACAGTAGACAATTGCGCGGTTTCCGGCTTTCGTTTCGCAGTTTGAGTGGAGGATTGCTTAATATTGAAGGTTGTAAGGATCCGCACAGAACCTTATCAAAGTGAGGCAGTAAGTAAGTTTTGGCACCACCTCTAAGGGCTCTCTGTGGTAGAATAGACAGGGCCCCAGGGCCTTAGCGTTGTGACTAAGTTTCTTACTAATATACTACCGCGTCCCATGCACACTTCCACACTAATTCAACATCTCGCATCCGATGTCCAATATACAAAGGCTTACCCTGTCCATTTTACATATGGCCACTTCCCAACGCATCCTTGGGTCCCCTTTCAGACCCACCCCTCTGTTCTGATCTCAACTAACCCAGATATCCTTTTCCCAATTCCCCAGGGTCCCCTTCCACAGGGGTACCCCTTACCCATATTTACGCCCAGGGTTCACGTTATCACCAGTTTCCACTTCTCCCAAGAGTGTTTTGTCCATACTGCTCACTTCCAAAACACTTTATTACCTTTCCGTACTCATGCAATTCAGTTTTCCTTTCAATTCACCAATCACATGCTAACAACAAAAAAGTGCAATTCTTTTTATTTTTCTTATGTTTGATCATGTTTTAACATTTTTTTCTTCAATTTTATTTTAGTTTTATTATTTTTGCGATTTTAGTTTTATTTACTTATGTTTTTTTATACAATATTTGTTTATCATATTTTGTCATTTTTTTGTTTAGTTTTTACTTTTAGTCTTCATATTGCTTTATTTTTTTAATTTTTTTTTTAATTCATTTTATTTACACCCTTTCTGCTTTTTATTTAATAACAGAAAATTGCTTCAAATACATGCCACGGACATTTATGAACAACATTATTTGCTTTTCATTTCATTTCTTTTAATGTGGTTGTTATTTTGGTTCATATTTTTATTAAGTTGGTTTTGTTTAATCTATTTTTTATCTGTTTTTATACATTTTAGAATCATTGCTTTATTTTGTTTATTTCGTTCATTCACGCGCGCCATACCAGGTGAGGGTGGCAGTTGCCCCCTCCCCCCCTTCCAAAAGGCCGTAAAACCCATTAAAGAACTAAGAAAGGATCAAAAATTAATTTTGTGATCAAGCAAGCAAAAAAGTAGGGTTTTTGCGTTTGCCCCAAAATATGGTTAAAAAATTCCTTTTGGCCAATTCGCTACCCGCATTTGGGGAAAAGGTCCAGATTCTAAACACCCCCAAAAATTTATGGTTACGGCCTGCTGTTCATCTTGCTAGTTTGGTTGGAGATTATTTTTGCTTTTATTAACCCCGTCTAACCGACAAGGGTGGGGGGGGTTACCACCCCCCCCCCCTTCAAGCGGTTTTTTTCCTGCCGGTCTTGCTAAAACCCCCCTTTTTGGTGCCAAATTATTGTAATGTAATTGTCAATAGGACATGTTTCCGCTCCTTTTAATCCCAAAACAAACATCCACCAGGTGAGTAGGTGTAAGATACAGGGTGATTCCCAAAGTGATGGAGGGGGGGGGGCGGGTGTGGTACCACCCCCATCGCGGACGAGAAGTACCCCATGCCTAACCCAAACAGGTAACATCACAAGCGCCATTTCCATAGACACACACAGTGAAAAAGTTCAATTTTTCGCCAAAAAGGTTAGGAAAATCAACTTTTCATGCGGTTTTTTGGACGTCTACTCTGATGGGAAATGACAGTTTTTATATAATAGACAATCATTTAGAGCTATATCAAGGTTTTTCAGTCTGCTCAATTTTATGCGAATAATCACCCCTAATATTCAGATACTTTTTCGTAATTTCCTTAACATATGACGTCTACTGGTGACGTCATAATGTGAATGTTAGTACATATATTTTTGTTACATAGTAAGAAGAAACTCTAGCTACTCCTTTGTACCAATTTACAGATCGGGTTTCATAGTACCAAAACTCACAGGTGTGGTGGCGTAACCCCCGCCCCCCGCCACTCCCCTTCGGGAGTTTTTGTTACAAAAAGGCGCTCCGGTATGAGAAATACACTACAGGGTTTATATTTAAATTTCTTTACATTTTGTATTTATTATTATTTTAACTTGCATGGTATATTTTGAGTTTATCCATTTTTTAAACAATTTTACAAGATAGAGATTTTTAATTTCGACAAATGTACTTCATTTTTAGTGCTTTTATTCATTTCAGTTATCTTTAGCTTATGCGTAGTTCTTTTTTTAATTTTGTTACACTTTAATTTTTGCATTAGTGATTCTTTATTTATCTAATTGTTTATTAGTGGTAAATAATTTTGATTAATTTTTAAGGTGGCAATGTTTGTCTCACCTGAAGGCACTTTACTCCTATGGCTGAGAAATCCTTAAGACATGGGGCATTTTTTTCATGAGAAATCCTTACCCATGGTCCTATTTACTATTTTCCCCCAAACTGGCCTCAAAACAGCTGGTAAAGCCCACACATATTGTGAAAAAAAAATGGGTAAATATTTGAAAACAAACTCCATTAAAATTGGTACTTTCTTACCCAATGGACCCTTAGGCCTGAAAGAAATGTCAAATGGTTGAGGGTTTCGGAGTCCTCAGGCCGCCCATGCAGCATCCCCGACCAAAACCAAATCAGAGTGCCCCACCCTACCACTCTGCTATTAAAAACCTCCCACACTTCGATAATAGAAACATGTTTTATGATCATATTTCACCTTTAATCAGAGTATTCAGTATATCCCATATTCTCCATTCTGTTGGAGATTTTGTTTTTCCCTCGCAATTTATTTTTTAATGTACTCGGTTTTCTAACCTTAACATATGATCATGTTTGTGCTGATTTAATTTGTTTTTTTTTTAAAAATTATGCTTGGAATAATTATACGATAAATACAAATGTTGTTAATAAAATAATACAAGTAAAATTTCAACCAATAGATGGCGCCCTTTTAAATTCATCAACTTCCTCAGGGAGGGCGGACCAAGATACCTAATTCTTAGACGTTGCCATTCTGGTTTAACACGTAGAATATCGAGATCCTTGGTGCTCAAAATCTCTGATTTTTTTATATTGTCAGGGCTGGTTGTTACCTATGCAAACAACACATTTTTTTTTGCAAAGCGTACATAATATTCGGCTCGGAAGTAGAAAGAATACGACGTAAACTAGGCGGACCGGACAAACGATCCTTCGGGATTTTGGCGCATTTGGGATTTCCAAACGGTCAATTAGGGAATTCTTAAGTGCTTGCATTTTCTGTGTATCTGAGCGCTCGCTTCTAAGGTTCTACCCGCATCATATTATCCCTCAATCAACATGACAATCAAAAATTTTCATCGGATTAAAGCCTCCACGATTGTACAGATGGATAAGCTCATGGACATAATCGTGCAAATTTGCATGACTGCAGCATACAGTGGCAAGTACAACATTCGTACAAATTACGGTAGGCACAGTCCCGTATGCCAGGGCGTATTCCATTCTTAACATCAGTTTACCCCAAGACTAATAGAGGGCGCTACTATATTGTGCTAAATACCTATTGAAATTTCCATGGGTTATTTTCACACCCTGTCGTTTAAAACAAAATAAACTTTATGTTTATTAATTATTACATTTCCTTTCATTGATTCCAATCCACCCTCCTATGGACGGGAAAACAAAAACAGCAACTCAAGATACGAACAAAGTTACTGTTTTCAATATACTTTACTGTCCGGGGGCATAAATTAGACCCCCATTTACCAGGGGTTGTGGTGAATTTTTGTGTGGTAATCCCTGAAGGGTAGAACCTAGTGGACCTCAAGTTAACAAAAATGTGCGTCAAGTAAAAATACAGAAATCATATTGGTTGGTCGCCTGTCTCAAACCCCTGTTGTTGGAGTTTGGGTTCCCGACCATTTCTTGTTTTACTCTTCCAGTATACTTTTTTTTTATGGTGGGTGTTTTCGTTTCTTCTTTTTCTTTACAAGACGGCCTTCAGCCTCCTTGTTCTGTTTCTGATGCTCTCTTTACAAGAAGACGGCTTCTGCGCCGTCTGTTCTTTTCTGATGCGTTCTTTTCTTTCTTTCTATCTTTCTTCTTTCTGTCACAAACACTTCAACATCCGTCTAGCTCAGTCTTGGCTTGACGTATTCTGACCAGACTTTACAAATCTACACCGAATGACACTGACGGCATCCCATTATATGTCATATGACTTTGACTCCTGTCGGGTCATCTAGGGGTCACGTGGGGTCAAAGGTTAGTTTCAATTCGGTTAAAAAGTTTCGCGCCTTACATATTACATGCACTGATGACATGACCTCATGCAAGATGACAAGTAGCTTGAGACCCTTCACAAAATTTGGGTTTAGAGGCTCCCACACACGGGCTGGTGTCATTAAGGGGCACTGCGTTCTTAATTGAAAATCTTCAAAAAATCTTCAAAAATACTCTATCATGCTATATGCAACTTTGCATGGTCACTTGACTCATACATATGAAGCAAGCTTGCCCGAACCTTCACAAACGTTGTTTCTCGGCATGAAGGTCCAAAAGGTCATAGGGGGACCTCTATCCGGTCAAAAACCAAAAATATTTCCAAATATTCAAAAATTTTTCTATCAAAACTCAAACATAGTACATTGACTTAACTTTCAGATTTGCATTCATGCTACCACCGGTGTGTGCCAGAATATTTATATTTTGGGGGTTCACAGGTCTTTACGGGTCATGTGTTTTCCGGTTTTTCAAGGTCAATAATTTCAAGTGAATTTTATATCTCCATAACTGCATAGAAGAAGTTTTTATTTTGCATTGCAACAATGCCCATTTTGTTGTGTAGCACGAGGTTTTTTTTTATACCGGGGCATCACAGGTCATTAGAAGGGTCAAAGGTCATTTTGCCAAAAAATCTAAAAAAAAAGACCAATTGGGTTTAGTATCTCTCAGCCTATAGAATCCGAATAAAGACCGTTATTAGCTGACTGATGCTTACAATTAATGGTAGGAGAGGTCTTTGATAGTCTGCCGACCCCCCCAACGGTCAACGGTTCAAGGTCAAAGTGTCACATCGTACAAAGCAAGTCTACGGCAATGTCGAGCTGAATGTAAAATTTGTAGCTCGAATCATTCGTCGTTTGGAAGTCATCTATACAGAAACAGTACATCTTGACCCCATTCCGTGACCCATATTCACGTTATAGGGCTGAAAAGGTCAAGTTCCCTGACAGCTTGGATTGAGTTGAAACTCATAATTATTTGATCATTGTAAGTTGTGTAGACGTAAAAATACATTTAATGACATTAATGACATATTGGTGAAGTTACAGCGGGGTCAAAGTCAAGTCACCTCAGTGGTCATTCAGGGGATCCCCATCCATTCCCATTACGGCCGTCTTGTAAATTAGATCGTCCCCGGTCCTAGTTCTTTCTTTCTCTTCTTTCTTCTTTCTTCTTTCTGTGTCACCTTTCCACAGCGTCTATCTCATCCATGGTTTGAAGTATTCTGATCAGACTTACACCGAATGATCGCTGAGGCATCCCATTTTGTGTCACATGACTTTGACACCTGTCGTGGTCCATCTAGGGTCCCAGGGGTTCAAAAAGTGGTTATTTATCTTTAAAAAGTTTCAGCGCCTACAGATTAAAAACTGCACTGTGACATGACTCATGCATATGAAGTAGCGTGAGACCTTCCAAACGTTTTATGGGTTAGAGGTCAAGCTGGGGTCCATTAGGGGGGACTTCCGTTCTTAATGTGAAAAATCTTCAAAAAATCTTCAAAATAGCAATCTGATACATGCAATGTTACATGATCACGTGAATCATACATACGAAGAAAGCAGCTTAAGACCCCTCACAAACGTTGTGCTCGGCATGGGGTGTGGTCAAGGTCATTAAGGGGGGAACTCACGGTCAAAAACCAAAAATATTCCAAAATATTCAAAAATTTTTATCTCAAAAACCCAAACAAGCTACAGGACTTAACTTGCAGTTATGCTTTCATGTTACCTGTGTATGCCAGGATTTTGATTTTGAGGTCAAAGGTCAGTTGAGGTCATTTCCGGTGTTAAGGTAAAATTTCATAATATTTATCTCCAGAACTAAGCATAGAAGAATTTTTTTATTTGCATTGGACAATGCATTTTTGTTGTGTACACGAGGTTTTATTTTTTTATAACCGGATCAAAGGTCATTAACGGCGGGTCAAAGGGTCAATTTTGCCAAAATTCTAGAAAAAAAAGACCAATTGGTTATATCCTCGCTATCGAAGGACAGATAAAGACCGTTATTTTGCTGCGTGATGTCAAAATTAATGTAGGAGAGGTCCTATGATAGTCTCGAACCCCCAGTCAACGTTCAGTCAAAGGTCAAAATCTACAACAAGCTCCATTGAGCTGAAAATTTGTCAGGGATAATCCTTGGGGCATCATATATACAGAACAATTAAAGTTGACCCCATCCGTGACCAGAGGTCAACGATTATGGGGAAAAGGTCAATTCCCTGACCTGCTTGGATTGAGTTGAAACTCAATAAATATTTGATCATTGTACAGTTGTTAGAATAAAAGCACGTAAAATACATTTAATGACCATTATGACATATGGTGAAGTTTACAAGGGGTAAGTTTCAAGTCACCATCAATGGGTCAGTAAAGGGGGTGATCACAATCCATTCCCAATACGGTCTTGTAAATTAGATCTGTCCCAGGTCCGTCTTTTCTCTTTCCTTCTTTCTTCCTTTTCTGTCAACACTTCAACAGCGTCTAGCTCAGTCATGGTTGACGTATTCTGACCAGACTTACAACACCGATGCCCGCTGAGGCATCCCATTTATGTCGTATGACTTTGACCCCTGTCGGTGCTCATCTAGGGGTCACAGGGGGCAAAAGTGTTATTTATCTTTAAAAAGTTTCATCATCAATCGAGCGCCTACAGATTACAATTACTGTGACATGACTCATGCATATGAGTAGCTTGAACACCTTCACAAAATTTTAATGGGTTGAGAGGTCAATCTGGGGTCATTAAGGGGGGACTTTCCGTCTTAAATGTGAAAAATCTTCAAAAAGCTTCAAAGAATAGCAATCTGCTTTTACATTGCAATGTTACATGATCGTGACTCACACATACGAAGCAGCTTAAGCCCTTCACAAGACGTTGTGCCGAGCATGGTGGTCAAAGGTCATTAAGTGGGAACTTCCGGTCAAAAAACCAAATATTCCAAAAATTCAAAATTTTTCATCGCAAACCCAAACATACGTACAAGGGGACTTAACTTGCAGATATGCTTTCTGTTACCTCGTGTAAAATGCAGGTATTTGATTTTGGAGGGTCTAAACGGTCATTTCTTTAGGTCATTTCCGGTTTTAAGGTAAGAATTTCAATAATCTTTTCTCTCCAGAATAAGCATATAGAATTTGTTTCTTTGCATTGGAACAATCATTTTTGTTGTGTACACGAGGTTTTTTTTTATACCGAATCAACGTCATAAGGGGGTCCCAAAAAAGTAATTTTTTGTCAAAAAATGCTAAAATTCCAGACGCAAATTGTTTTAGCTCGGCCTATAGAAGACATATAAGACCGTTTTCTTGCGCAGATTGTAACTTAAGTAGGAGAGGTCATGAATCTCGCCCGTCGATCTCAAAGGTCAAAGTTCAAGGTCAAAGTCAAAATTTACAAATACGCGCCCGATGAACTGAAATTTGCAGGGATAATCCTTGTGGCATCATAATACAGAACAAGTAGAGTTGACCCATCCTTTACCCAGGTGTCACGTTATAGGGGTGAAAAGGTCAATCCCCTGACATGCTTGGATGATTGAAACTCATAATATTGATCCTTGTAAAGTTGTTAACGACGTAAAAAATACAATTTAATAAATTTGTGACATATTGGTGAAGTTACAGGGGTCAAAGGTCAAGTCACCTCAAGGGGTCATTCAGGGATCACCATCCATTCCAATACGGCCGTCTGTAAATTAGATCTGTCCCCAGGTCTAGTTCTTTCTTTTTTTTTTTGGCTCCACAGTCGGGCAATTTTCCTTGGGCTATTTTTTTTTAAAACATTCCACGCTACCCTCATGTGTCCAAATGGTGCGTCCCTAAAGGGGTTTACTTATGAGGGATCGTTGACAGGATTCATCATACCTTATTATATTTTAGAATGGGAGGTGCCTTATATGCCATACTTCTTAGCATAATCTTTGACGAAGCGAAACTCAATCCAATGTACGCGAGGATCAAATAAATGATACAACCCGAGAAAGTAACTTGGTAAATAATATATAGAGCTCGGAGAAACTGGCGAGCACAGAACTAAATAAAGACGAAAAATACACGGTCTCAAAGATTCAAACTTTCCATTATCACATTTAAATCAAATATAACTACCAAATCAAGTAAATACCTTAGTCTTACCAAAGGATTGTTGATAATTATGGAGATGGCACATGGTGGTGTTCCAGTGGATATGACGAACCGACGCATAACCTGAAGGCTGTGGGTTCGAGTTCCGCCACACGTGTTGTGGCAATTTGGGCAAGGCATTTTATCTATCTTGCCTCGTCGACCTATACAACGATATTCACGATGTTATTATGGAATTACCATCTATATAAATGCTGATTGGGATTGGTGCGCTTGACTACCTGCCGGCCTGGGTGAAATGAAAATTCTAGTACGTTTCCTGGCAGCGTAATAGTAATTTCTGATCTTGATACATGGGCGCGTAAAGCATATGTATTATTATTATTTATAAATATGTTAAGTTCAATGAACAACCCTGTACCTTATAAAGGCAACATGTTTCTTTCCCACATTCGATTAAAGGCTGACTCAGAGATTTAGAATCTATTTGTTTGGTGTAGTAATTAACTTGTCAACTAGACCTACAGATGTAACTAAAATCTCAATTCCAAATTTTGAGTGAAACGAGTTTCTCGTTTTTATGCATAAAAGTCCATAGATACTGTGTATAACATATTTTTGGCGGTCCAAAATTTAATTACAAAGTTTATATTTTTATATAGGACATCGTTGAGCTTAGCTATTTCACACATCGATTAGTGTGTGGACAAAGCATTGTGTACACGCAAAAAAAAAATAAAAATTGTTTGCAATTGAGCGCGTTATCCGCTGGAATCTCTGAGTCAAGCCTTTAATTATTGTAAATAAACAATGTTTTTTTTAATTAAATCAATTAATACTTCAATTATCCTTCTATAAATCAGCCTCTATTGAGAACTTTGGATAATTTCTTTCAATTC
The DNA here is from genome assembly GCA_023653785.1 of Ophioderma brevispina. NCBI lineage: Eukaryota > Metazoa > Echinodermata > Ophiuroidea > Amphilepidida > Ophiodermatidae > Ophioderma > Ophioderma brevispina. The sequence continues at coordinate 24,722 of JAMKCH010050020.1, forward strand.
CATGTAGTTTTGATAAGTACCCTATCTATTAACACTTCAAACAACTCACCAGATAAGCAATGAAGTTCCTTTCACATTTTTGTAACTATAACTAAACCCTCAAAAAAGTTTGGAAATTTTTTTCAGACTGCATGTCTCATAATTGGAATTTTATTACACTCTATTGCATATCAGTGAAACGCTCAGTTATTTCTTCTGTACAATGACACCAAAATGATAAGAATTGATTACTCATGGTTGAGTGACATTCCTTTGAATACTGGTAGGAGGTCTGAAAGAGAAGTGCCAAATTTCAGTACCTGTACCCGCTTTGAGGGTTGCTTAAGTAGAGGATTAGGCTAAACGGAATGTGCCCATTTTGATGATTTTGCTGATGGCAGATACTGAAGTTTTTAACCCTTCATTCGCATTACTCATTGCGATCCTACATGATAACTGTACGGGATATCGTCTCGGAGGACTGCTATCGTCCCCGATTGAAGGACTAAGAAATGGCAACGGCCTTAGAATATTGCCCCTAACCGAACGCATTGTTGCCTTCAAACATCTTGTCTTTCCCCGTTATCAGGGTTGCCTCCACCAAAAGCTGTGTCGCTCTCCAATGCACAGAGAGGGAAACTTCACCACGTCTCCTCAAACGGTTAACTCTACCATCCAAACTTCCGAAGACAAACTGCATTCATCGGAAAACATAAATTTCTGTCACCATTATACATTCCACTACCACAGTTGTTGCACACCACCTCACCGGCTGATTGTGAAGGCTTGTTCCTGCTAGCTTCTTACAATTATCATGCTCTCAAATTGACCCTTGTACTCCCGGCTTGTACTGCCCCACAAACTGTGCCCTGGAAATTCTGGGAAGACAATTCTCATTCCAAAGAACAGAGAGTAATAAACCTGTCTTCCAGGTGTTGTTGTCGCCCGGGGACAACCGTTCTGGGTCTCACCTTCCCATTTTGCACGGAATTTTTTTTTTTTCTCCATTTTGATACTGCACTTGGGCTTACCCCACATTGGCTACAAACTGATTCTGGGATATGCCAGCTTCAATGTGCCCCATGACACAGCCCTCCTGTACATCTAATACTCCGGGCATGATGATATACGGAATGACACGACATTTTCCAATTCAAAAGACCCGTGTCAAACAAACCTCAATCCTGTTAATGTAACCCTGTATAACTCTTAACTGAGGTATTGAAATTTGGGCACTTATTCATTTTCAGACCTACCAGTATTTACAGAAGTGTGCATTCAACCATGAAGAAATCAATTCTTAATGATTTTGGTGTCATTGTAAAGAGGAATAACTAATGAGCTGTGCCCTGATATGCAAAGATGTTAATAATGTTCATTAAATGAGCATTCAATGTCTCAAAAAATTCCGAAACTTTTTGAGGAGTATAGATCAATCAAATATCTTCATTAATTTGTGTAAGTAATCAAGATTAGATATGACAATTCAGAATAATTGTCAATAATTTGTACAAAGTTTAAATAGGTCATAATCACACTTAAGAATGGCATTAAAACAGAATTTACAAACTAAAGAAGAAGCTCGAGTTTTATTTTCTTCGTGAAGATGCTATAGCTCAATCAAAATCGAGCGGTGATAACATCGTGAAGCTTTTCAAACTTCATCCATGGACAATCACAATTGTCCTGTACTTTAACTTCTTCCCCGATTAAAAAAAAAAGAAAGGGAATCTATGTGCCTTTGTCCTATATCGGGCTGGATTACTTATAGATCACTTTATAATAGCCACTGAGACATGTTTCCTCCTATGCTTGTTGATTTGGTTGTCCTCCATGGGGGGATTGGGTGGGGGGGGCTTGGGTACAAACCATATTGTAAATTCCATAATATTAATGACAATCATACTGTCCGTCTGATCACTAATAAAACATCACATTTTCTTGAGAATGGTCGCCTCCGTTTCCTTTTCTAATATGAGTGACCAATTGATACGCATAGACTTCAGCATACAATGGTCGAGCCTTAACTTGTTCAAGGCAGTCTGAATCTGAATTATATCGCCAGCGAACCTACACCACCTGGCCAATGGTATTGCAAACATGCAGAAAAAACATTTATATTCAAAAAGTAATTTTAATAATTGTAGCAGAGCGCTTGTCTACATATGTACGTACTGATTTTCAACGTGTTTTTGATTTTCAACAGATCATGTTTAACCCAAAATCAACATGGTGCTAAAAACCTTTGATGATTCCAATTCCCTAAAATATGGCGGGTAAAGGGGCGCGCTAATGATATTTTTCCGATCTCACTCCAGAAGGAATACAGGCACAGAATGTAGAAAATGGCTTCATAAATGTCCCAATGAATTGTACGGTTTGTCAGGGTCTACTGTAAAATGTTTAGGGCAAAAAATCTGAGATGGCGTCTTGGACGGAAAATTAGATCAGTCATAGAAGATGGGAGCACGTCATCACATGCATCATGCAGGAACAAATAATTTCGAACTCTAATTTTTTGGTAATTGTGTAACTATCGATGCGCGTTCTGTCCAATTAAAAAAAATTACTAAAATATCTGCCGTTAAGGAAGATAATTAGCTTGGGGTCCCGAAGAACCCCCCCCCCCCTTAGACACCAACGGGAGTGTGATTTTAAAAATCAAACCATTAGCAAACCTGTTGCCAGAAATATTTCTGCTTATGGATGTTCTATTGCTGTGAAAACACATATTACATAATCAGAAAAAAATTAAAATCCTTTATGTGCTGAAAAGAAGGATTCCATCATCGAACGACTGCGCGCCATTGCTGGACAACCTTTGGCAAATACGACTGCCCCCACAAAAAAAAACAAGAATGTACAAAACTGGTAATGTTTGTGTATAATATTATGTAATTGGTCCTTCTAGAGCAGATATTAAACATCAAACTGATTTCAATGTGTATGGCGGTGGAAGCAAGGTCGCGGAAACATCGATACTACTTTTGAGCGATTTGGACGCATTTCGAAAACACAGATTTGTCTTACTGCCCCCTCCAAAGGTGGGTATGAGTTTCATTGAAAAATCCCTCGGACAAAGTGGTTTCCTGGCGGGGGGGGGGGTTCATGGAACCCCATAGGCCACCAACGTGAGTGAAAGCTTAGGCCACTTGTGATTGTTTTGTCATGAATTGACTCGTAATAGACATGATTTACGTAAACCCACGGGATTTATCATTCGAATTGCATGTCAGATGTTTTAAGAATTTCCTTGAATTTTAGAAGACCACTGTCTTGCATTGACTTTATTTATTTCCGATCCACACAACCAATCCGACTTCTTCGTAAAATTTTAGCAAACCCTGAGACGACCCGTACATTATAAGCGACTATATTGAAGCCATCTTCTGTTTCTGTGTCGTATTCCTTTCTGGAGTTACCAATCGGCAAGTTATCGGTCGCAGTTCCTTTAATCCTCCATATTCAGGAAATGGCAATCGAGTCAAATAAAACCGTGTTTCACCGCGTTGGAATTTTAGTCCACTCAATCTATGTAAAATACTATGTACACCTAGACATAATTGTTACAGAAGAATTTTTTGCTGTATCTAGTAGTAAACGATTTCCCGAACAACATATCAAAAAGGTAGAAAAAGGGAAGCTTGGCAAGACATGTTAAATTGCATTTATCTTATGTGGACGTATACGCCCATATTTCGATAATCTCATAAAAGGATGTTTAGGGAGATTTTCCATTTTTCTGTTAGTATTTGAACATGTTTTGCATGGCTATGCTTGCAAGGTGTGTAGCACTTGCAATTGATATATTAAAAGTGGAAAGTGATGGTCATTAATCATGATGGCCGAAATTTTCCCTCTCTTAATTAAATTAACTTTGCATTCTAGATGATTTGTCAGACTGCAATCGGGATAGTGAGATCTTTATTTAGCAAATCATTAACAGAGAGTATTTATTCAAACACATTGGGTCAACTAGTGCCGGGGGCACTCCCTATGCGAAGTGATGGGTACATGTGCCTCGGCCAGGTGAAAATTAGGGTCATTTGCCGGGTCCTTTCAGATAAAATGTACCCAAAAAAATACGGGGTCATTCGGTACAGGGTCATTCCATGCCAATTCAACAAATCGAGTACACCATCACCTCATGGATTTCTTTCTTTTTTAGTGTATTTAAAGATATTCATGAGAAACTGAAATCCTGAAAATTTGAGCTCTGTACCTCTTTTCGTTTTCATGCTACAGCAATTTTAAATTGAGGGGGGTCACCTCAAAAACATGTACGGTGTGTAATTCAATATTCAGAGGGCCATAAGTATTCAGATTGCGAAAATTTCCTCGCGGGGTGGGGGTTGTTTTCCTATGTGTGTTTATTGCGTTATTTGAATATATGTGGCCAATCAAATGATGCTCTATTCCTTACTGACATGTACGGGCGACGTTGTTGTCCAATGAGCTATTGTGTATCATTTATACTGGGCAGTGGCGTAAGTGGGTAGGACCATCAGATTGTATATATTAAATACAGAATGTACAAGACGCGAGGCTCCGCCTCTCTGGTGAGTGATTCGTATTATGAGCGACTGAGTAAAAATAGGCTTCCGTTTGCCTCGAAACATCATGGCCGATGATAGCCCTAGCCGCTAGCCCTGATACTCTTGTAGAAACACAAATTGTACTGGCAATTGTATTATAGTGTATCAAGTCTGGCATGTCTGAGCGACATCGGGGTAGCTTCGACTGTGACCATAATTTGCCCACATGGCTCTGCCGGTCTATCAGCTTCTATCATCAGTGGCAATTCACCTCGAACCCTTGGCTGCCCGGTTACCGTGCACATTGAGTATGCAATATGTTGCAAATTTTCAGTGTATAAAGGAAAATAAAAGCGTCTTGAACAAGACTAACAATGGCGCCAAAGATATTCAACAATCGGCCAGGTATGCGGTGGAGAAAAACAATTCAGATTCATTTTCAGGGCCTTTGTTATATTGTCTCGCAGAAAAGATTTCAGGTGTTATCACCTCTCCGATTTAAAGTGAGTACATGACGTAAGCACAAAATAATTATCCTCATTCGCAAATGAGTAATTTTTGAGCTTCTATCGTACGTGTTCAATTAACTTTCGCCCTATTTTTCATCATTTATTCGAAAAGGAAGAAAGACGAACAAAAATCATGAGAAAAAGTTGCTGGCCAAGCGTTGACCTAACAACTTTGTGCAGAACCAAAATAGGTAACTTATTGCAAAGGCACTATCAGTGATTTGCAAAATCGGAACATCGAAAAAATCATCAAAAATCAGATTTTTGCATGTCTGTAACAAGTACAGGTACCCCAACATATTCTACAAATGGTAAGTCCAGAATCAACCTAATAAAGACAAAATCGGATACCGTATATTAGTTTACTGTCCGTTCGGACACTTACTACAACACATAACTGAATGGAGAGTCATATCTTTGAACATTGCTGTTTGCTTCCTTTTCTGTAATTCTGCAGTTGAAGAAAGTACTATGAAGGGTGATACGGACTTCTACTTCACTTTAAACCATCTCTGCAAATTTCAAATATTTTTGATTCTTTCGGATGAAATCACTAATAGTGTCTTTGACTTCATTCTTATTTAATTACAGTGTTTTTAGAAGAAAACTTAGGTCCAACGACTTATATTATAATGGTGAACTGGTTAGTTATTGTGAAAGAGGCCCGGGTATTTTGTTCTCAACCCACTCATCGAGGTGATAACACCTGGAATCCTTTAAACTGCGATCATATACAACTGGGATCAGCATATTACCTGTTGAAATATCTTTAGCTCCATGCTGAAGTTTTATGTGTGTCCATTGTCACTGATATTAGAGATAGGAATTGAGGTGACCTTTTGATTTTTTTTTAAAAATGTGAAGTTTTTTTTTTTTTTTTTTTTTTTTTTTTTTTTTTTTAATTTTATTATATAAACATTAATAACACCTTTTCCCAGACGACCAATTCGTCACCGCAGAAGGGTGCCACACCGAATTCCCCCTACTAACTGAGCAACAGGAAAAAATACTCACGAAGAAGCTGACTTACGGTTGGTCTCATAAGATTACACCCTAACTACTTGTGACCATAACTTCCTAAGTGGATGTAATCACATTTGGATAAATTAAAAAGAATCGTAAACACAATTATTTTTTCAATAGTTTAATGTAAACAGCACTCAAATCGGTTCAGTAGTTTTGAAGAATAAGCGAATTATGTAACACATTTTCAATGTACACTCCTTCCAGTTTTGTAATAAAGTGATTCGACAGAACAGGCGAGAAATAATCATTACTTCCTTTCATTTTCTTTTTCATTTTATTTCTTTAAACAAAATAAGATAATAAATAATATTTACATCAGGTTCAACATAATATTGCACATACTCCAAAAGAAATTTACACCGTTTATTCACTTAAAAATGAATAAAAGGAAGAAATGTCAGCGACACCTTCAATCTTTTTTGACATGTTAGTGTTAATACCATCGCTGTGGTCAATACAGGTCAAATTCCTTTTGCATTTAAGTTAAATTGTAATATCATCAGTTAGCTTTTTCGAATAGTTATGCTTTGAAATTAATATTGCAAACTAAGTAAAAGTTTTGATATTACACTAGTTTGTGCATTAAAAAAATCTAAGAACGGTTTCAACCACCAAATGTTCACCTTTTTCTGTTTGTAGAATTGATTCAGATGTGTAATTTTTCCGTTTTGAAAAATGCTTTCAAGATTTGTATATCCGGCATGCCACAATGCAAAGTAAAAATTATGTAAAACGTCATCGACCAAATCAACTCTAGCAAGTCATAAGGAATACATGTTTATACTCTAGCCAGTACTTATATAGCACGAGTAGCCTCTATATTTAAAAGTGTGAATTTTTTGAATTTCACTCATAATCCTGCCTTTATTATTTAAATGTAGAATGCCACCTTTTCTTATAGGGAATAAGATGTCTATTTTGAAGAAAAAACTATTGTGAATAAATGTAATGGTTCAGTTTTATCCACCTTTTTAAAAGTAGGATTCCATCTCAAATTCATTCTATGCAGTGCCACCCCTTAGTTCAACTACATATTTCAACATTTTCTACAGATTTTAATGGTGTTGTTTTCTATAAAGATTATCATTCTTGTTATTACCATGTTTTGTTTTTTCTTGTTGATTTTTTTGTTATAATTGTCACGTAATTGTGTTTATTACTATAATAAACGACCAAATGGCATGAACTCACGAATTATTAAACAAGCGGTTTTTGGGGAATAAAGGAATACAGCGTGAACAGATTATACTAGTAATCAGCGGTAGTTAACATCACTTGAAATCTGCACTTATGTGAGCAAACTGGAAGGAAGTGTCCATTGACATGAGTTACATAATCGCTTATTTCTTCAAAACTACTGAACCGAGTCGAGTGATGTTACTTAAAATGTTAAAAAGTAATTTGTGGTTTAAAGAACTTTTTTGATTTCTCAAATGTGAGACGTCTTTTGAAGTTTATTGTCGCCTATATTTAGGGTGTCAATTCTTTCTGAGACACCCGTATTTACAATGCTAACAATCCAAATGACCAGAGCTTGTTACTACACACACACCCATAATATATAGAATATACATATCTCTATTGTTGTTATATGGCCTCCAATTTTTCTGATTAAACTTTTAAAAATATTTTTTTCTCAATTTTTATTTGAGAAAAGATTTCTCACAGGAAAAGTAATTTGTTTACTATAAAAGAGAGAAAGGGGAATACCCCTAGTTGTTTTTTGCTAAGCGTGCACCTGTTAGATTGGACAATAGGGGAAAGTAAGGGGATTCCCCAAGAATGCTAAACTTAG
>JAMKCH010050021.1:0-20614 GCA_023653785.1 Ophioderma brevispina
TGAACTGATGCATGATAAGTGTATGACTTCGACCTAAAGTGGACAAACTCGTACTCTCACGCAATTATCTAAACATAATGAATCAGCTACGCAAGTATCCTTACTTACATGATGGAATAAAAAGTGCGATATACGGAATAAGCTCTAATACCCGACATCGCACTTTATTCGTTATTTGTGCCTTCCATAACGCGCGGGATAACTGAGAAAGCAAAGCGTTGTGACTTCAGTAACCTTACATGGATGGAATGCGAATACGGAATAGACTACTACCCGCATCGCCACTTTATTCCGTTTTTGTTTCCTCCCATAAATTTTGGGATAACTGAAAAGCAATGCATTGTGATTTCAGTTGCCTTACATGATGGAAACGAATTGTGACGAAGGAATAAAGCTGCAATATTGACCTTTTTCTGTTTTTTTTCCTTCCATAACGCCCTTGGGGAATTAAAACTGAAAAGGCAACGCATTGGTAACAGCTTTCTTCCAATTGTTTGTAACAAGTGTTGAAGCAAAATAGTTAGGTACGGGTGAAAGGAGATATAGTCCCCCGGAGATATAGCCGGGGGATTGTGGGTCTAGGGACAGGGGTTCCGAAGGACCCCTGTCCCTAGGAACAATAGCCTAACCGGACTACAGAAATCGAGCGGCTCCTCGGACCATGACTTCGGGCAGTGTCTTCACCTGTGGAACCCTGTTCCTAGGGAATAACAGTCCTGCTTGAATGTGCTGTTTGTACCCCGGACCATGGCTCCAGGGTCAATAGTGTTCACCCCGTGGACACCTCTCTCTAGAAAGAGTAGTCCTTACTTCAATATTCGTTTCTAGGTTTAATATAGTTTAGCGGAATATAGTTCTATCGGACTATAGTTCTTTTACAGCAGTGACAGTAACCATTGGCCTCCGATACGGTAGTCCTGTAGATCCCGGTATGATACAATAGGTTGATGAATACAGATGTTAATAAGAGAGTGATAAATGCTATAAAAAAACAGAATTCGGTCGTCAACCGCCGTCTGTTAGCGGTAAGGTCTCTATGACTTACGATGTGAATGACCAGGTTCGAGTCCTAATAGAGTATGTTTTTATTATAATGTGTTTTTAAAATTGCAAAGGTTGTCAATTTTAGTGTTTGCGGAATTTGCGGTAGGTTTGCGGATCACTAGCCCTGGTTATGATTGTCCACCGGACAATATTACCACTTTCATTGTTCATGAAGAACAACATTTTAAGGGTAATAATAAGACTTTTTTTTTTATTTCGTTCGGTGCTACGATCGCCCCCCCTCTTCCCTCCTCTCCCATACCCATACCCATAGGATAAAATTCAGTAAAGCATGTGCAATAATTTACTTAACCCTAATGCCATTGAATCTCACACAATCTCACAAAATGTACAGCTGGGGTGCTATTTCTGTAGTTTGTTAGATTTTTGTGCATTAAATGTGTTTTGTAAGATTGAGTGATTTAAGTAAAGTGAACCACACACACATCGACACATGCGCACACACACACACACATGGCACCCACACATGCACACCCCCACACGCACACACACACACTAAATTAACACACACACCCACACACACACATATGCACTCACACATTGCACACACATACACACATACGCACAAATGCACACACACACGCGCGCGCACACACAGCACACATGCAACAACAAACAGACACATGCAAGTATAAATCACACAAATAGAAAAAAGAAGGAAAAAAGGAACGCACATGCTCGAGCAATCGCATATGAATTCAAAACATTGAATACAATGAACCCAAGTGAGTGGCGTTAGAGTTAATTAGATGAAAAATGTCACAAGTTGTGAGCCTGTTTATCAATTTGGAACTTAAATGGAATGTTACATTACTTTGAAAATTTGGTCTAATATCTCGTACAACTAAACCCGTCATGTAATTGTTGATACCACGTACAACTAACTCTAATTTTAAGTAGCAAATATATAGGAAAATTTATCCTCAATCTATCTATAGTATGGCTTAAAAGTCAGCTTTAAAAACTCAACGGTATTTTGTTTTATCCTGAGGTAAAGTGTGCAGAATATTTCTATGGCTATTTAAGGTAAAATTTCAAAAATTAAATAAATAATCATTTATAAATATATTAAAAAAAAAAAAACACGGAACCTGAATCATGCAATATGGGAAGTCCTCTGGAGGTATTTTCCACCATTATGTGATTTCTCCCAATTTGGGATTCATCTTATATATTTCTGTTCCACACTCCAAGTTTCCCTTTCTGGTTTTGATTTCTTTGTATTTTAAGTGGTAGGTTAGTATCAGGCCTAAATGGTTTCCTGCCTAACTCTCCATCGTTGGTTTTGTGTGGTTTGATATCATTTGATGTATTGTTTTTTATGGAAATAACTAAAATGGAATTGGAAATTGGAATATTTAGTGTGTTAAAAATCGAAATATATACCTTCTTTGTTTTCCTTCCCATATGTGTTGGGATAACTGAAAAAGCAATGCATTGGGGAATTTCAGTTTAGCCTTACATGATGGAACAAGAATACTTGTGAATACGGAATAAGCTGCTAATATGGTAAGCCTTTTAATCATGTTATTTTTTCTTCCATAACGCCTTGGGAATTAACTGAAAAGGCAACGCATGTTAAAAAAGCATTTTTTCCCATTGATTGTTACACAATGTTTGAAGCAATCGTTAGGTCCAGTGAAAGGAGATATATTCCCACTGGGATATCGCCTGGGGATTGGGTGGGTTTCGCTAGTGACAAGGGGTCCGAGGACCCCCGTCCCCTAGGAACATAGCCCTAACCGGACTACCAGAACGCGAGCGGTGGGGGTCCTCCGGAACCATGACTTCTAAGGGTCAGTGGTCTTCAACCTGTGGACACTGTCCTAGGAATAACAGTCCTTGCTTTAATGTTGCTTGTTTTTGTAAGCCCCGGACCATGGCTTCCAGGGTCATAGTGTTCACCCCGTGGACGGCCCTCTCTCTATAAATAGTAGTCCTTACTTTCAATATAGTTTCTAGGTTTTCATATAGTTTAACCGGACTTCTATCGGACTATAGTTCCTTTTTATTTACAGCAGTGACAGTAACCATGTCCTCCCACCGCTACTGTAGTCCTGTATATCACGGTATGGATACATAGGTTATGAATGTATACAGATGGTTAATAAGAGTGTGATAAATGCTATAAAAAACAGAAGCTGTCGTCACCCGCCTTCGTGGTGCTAGCGGTAAGGTCTCTCTCACTTACGATGTGAATGAACCGGGTTCGAGTCCTTAATAGAAATGTTTTTTATTTTTAATTTGTTTTTAAATTGCAAAGTTTCATTTTATGTTTGCCGGAATTTTGCGGTATGTTTTTGCGGATCACTAGCCCTATTTATGATTGTCCACCCGACAATATTACCACATTTTCATGGTCCTGAAGACGTCAAGGGGCATTTTTTCAGGGTAATAATAATACTTTTTTTTTTAATTTCAGTTCGTTAACGATCGACCTCATTACCTAATAGGTAAAATTTCAAGTAGCATGTGCAATTAATTTACTTACCCCTAATGGCCATTGAAATCCTCACACATCTCAAAAATGTATAGCTGGTGTGCTATTTGTGTAGTTTTGTTAGATTTTGTGCATAAATGTGATTTTTGTTGTAAGATTGAGTGACTTTTCCTACAGGGAAACACACCACCATCCGACCCTTGCGCACACCACACCCCCAATGGCACCCACACATGCACCACCCCCCCCCGCCCACACCACACCTCAATTCACACCACCCCCCCCCCCACTCCCCCCTCTTCCCTCACACACAATCACAACATACCACATACACGCACACACATGCACACACCCCAACACACATACACACACCTACACACATGCAAACAACAACAAGACAACACGTTCATTATAAATCACATAAAAACTCACACAAATAGAAAAAGAAGGAACTAAAGGAAACGCACATAGCTCGAGCATTCGCATATGAATTCAAAACATTGGATACAATGAACCCAAGTGAGTGGCGTTAGAGTTATTAGATTAAAAATGTCACAAGTTTGAGCCTTTTTCTCATTTGGAACTTAAATGGAATGTTACATTACTTTGAAAATTTGGTCTAGTGTCTTTATAACATAAACCACGTCATTGTAATTGTGAAATACCCACGGACATAACTCTAATTTAGTATCAAATAATTATTATAAATATTTATTCCTTCGATCTATCTAATAGTATGGCTAAAAGGTCATCTTTACACACGCAACGTTATTTTGTACTGACGTACAGTTGCAGAATTTCTATGGCTATTTAAGGTAAATTTCAAATTAAAATAAATATCATTTTTTTGTAACACGGGCCGGGTACAAAACACGGACCTGAATCAATGCATAGGAAGTCCTTCTTGAGGTATTTTCAACACACTTATGTGATTTCTCCCAATTAAGGGATTCAACCTTTATATATTTCTTTCACACTCCAGTTTCTTCTGGTAGTTATTTCTTTGTGTATTTTAGTGGTAGTTTTCGCAGGCTAAATGGGTTCCTGCCTACTCCTCACATCGTTTGTTTTTGTGTGTTTTATATCTTTATGTATTGTTTTTTTATGGAAATAACTAAATTGGAATTGGAATTGGAATATTTAGTTGAAAAATAGATATAATACGGCCTTTGTTCTAGCCAATGTCTGGCACGCCGGTATGTAGTGTATGCCTACAAATTAATCATACGTTTATGGTGAACAGTATCGAAACTGCGCATTACAACAACTTTTTTTAAAGAAGCATTCTATCGAGAGTATGCTAGTGAGCGGGCGCACCGGTTCTCATTGTGCAGTTTGGTTAAATTGCATTCTGATTAAGTTCAATAACGTACCAAACACCCAAGTCATTCTTTTGTGAATAGACGAAGGTGAAGCTAAGCTACTATTATTTGGTAATTAAACGATCCTTTTCGGGAACAGTTTCACGGCTCCTGCAAGACAACTGCAAAGGAAAGTAGTGTCAGTGAAAGAAACTATTGCCTTTTTATTTACGGACATTCCTGGCGGCAAAAGCAAAATAATTCTCTTAATCATGCACGTTACCGTTTTTAGAGTTTGGATAGTGCCGTGTGGATAAGACTGTCTTGTCATATTCTACATACTCCATAGAATCAATAAGCAAATTCTGCCATTTTTGGTTTTTATTGGGAAACCTCTCGACCCTAAAAAATCTGTTTTTCAGGTTGTTTTTTTACTATTTTAATTAAATGATCAAATAAATTCTTAAATAAAAATATAAATACAATTAAAGGTGAACTGCCCAATTTACACCATTTTTGTGTCGCCTGCCCTAAGGCGGGAAGACACATCGGGATTCACTTTGTCCACGTTTTGTTGTGATGGCTGTTTTGTTGTGTTGATGTCTGTTGTTGATGCTGTGTGACAAAGGGTTAACATTGCCTGTAGTATCCCATCCTTTGATGGATTAATCAAAAAAAAAAAACCAACTTTGTCACAGGTGCAACATGTGCATCCCCCCTGTTGTTGATGAGGTCAAAGTCACATACCAAGGTCAAGGGTCCATGTGAGTTCCAGTTGTTAGTAAAATAAGCTGAAAATGTAAAATTGACCTCATTTGAAAGTTGAAGTTCAATGGAATCAAACTTGGTTTTGGAGTTGGCTGCAAACCCTCCTTTGTTTATGACGTCAAAGGTACATATCAAGGGTCAAAGGACCATCAAGGTCCAAAGGGTTTCGTGTTAGGCCTAATCATTCACAAACCGCGACGGCAGGCGACACAGGGGTCCAGACCGATGTATTTTTTACCATATTTTATTCTGGATTATGAGGTTAAGTAGTTTTCTTTCTCTGATGCCATTGACTATGTGGCAGTATCACACAATTGTACACTCAAGGTCAGTATAATATCCTCTACCCAGTAAAAATCATTTCGTTCTCAATTTAAAAAACTGTCTTGAATCCTCTTCCCTGATCACCGACCTTTCCTTTCGTGATGGACGAGCTTGTTGTTGTGTGGTATGCGTGCTCTGCTGCGTGTGGTGTTCTGTGTATGTGTGTCTATGTCTGTATCCTGTCTGTGCCCGTCTCTCTGGCTGTCATTTGTAGGTGTGACTCTCGTTTATGGAATGTACTTTGCAAGCATTTGAGGAAACACCCACTTGAATTACAGGGGCATTAAATGCCAATTTTCAAAAGTTATGGGTTCATTGATAGAGTTTTGTTTTGTGTTTTTGCTGTTTTGGCGAGTTATGGGTTGAGTATTCATTGATGATTTATTTTCTTAGAGTTTTCTTGGTGAGTTAGGAATGGAGTTCATCAACGAGTATGTTCAGAGTTTTTTAGAGTTATTTTTGGTGAGTTATGGTGGAGTTCATCGATGATTTAGGTTTTAGAGTTTTTGGGGGTGGGCCGCCAGCTATAGCTGGCAGTACCTTAGCAATCCGTTGTGCGTGTGTATGTGTGGATGTGTGTGTGGGATGTGTGTGTGGGTGTGTTGGTATATGTGTGTGTCCAAATTTTAAAGTTTTTTGTAAATTGACCTCAATTGAAAGTTTAACACTTCATTGAACCAAACTTCTGTCAAGTACACAATGGATCCCCATCTGTTGATGAGGTCAAAGGTCATGTGCTATGTCCAAAGGTCATGTGAGGTTCAAGTTGAAAATGGGCTTAAATGTAAAGATTGATCTCAATTGAAACTTGAAGTTCAATTGGAACCAAACTTTGTCATAGGTTCACATGCGATCCCTCATATGTTGGATCGAGATCAAAGGTCATTGGCCAGGGTCAAAGGTCATGGGGCGGCCACAGCTTTATTCTTTGAAATATAGCGAGCCGCGAAAGCCGAGAACCGCGAAATCTAGTTTTATATTGTTTTTGGTGATTATAAATGGAGCCCCATCATGAGTTTTTTAGAATAGTTTTGGCAGTGGTGGTTTGTACCCCACCCTTTTATTTTCAAAAACCACCCTTTTTTATATGTCAACACCTTTATAACTGAACTCATACCCCCACCTTTACTTTAATGTGCTCTGATAAGATCCAGATCCATCATTTTTTAGTAATATCGTGGGTCTTGGAAGTCATTAGCTTTTCTTGATGTGTCTACACAAACAACATTTTGATTTTTTTTTTTCCCCGTATTAAATACATCATGGCAACCTAATTCCACAGATAGGCGTTTGTATTTTATTACCATCAAAACCCACCCGTTTTATTTACTTTCGGGGACCCACCCTTTTTAACAAAAGTACCCTTTATACCAATGAAATTCATATCCACCCTTTTACAAAATACCAATTTTTCAGACTGTTTATAACCAACCTTTCTAAAGCCTGGTTACCAAACTATTTGTTAGTGGGTATGAAGGAGTTCAATTGAATAGTTATGTTGTTAACGTCCTGTGGGTAGTTATGGATGGAGATTCTCAACCTGTTCATCACATAATTTTTTAGGTTTTTTTTGCGTGAGTTGAGGGCATTCATTGATGAGTTTATGTTTTTTGGTTTGGTGATTTAGGGATGGAGTTCACCATGATGAGTTGTTTTAGAGTGTCTCTGTTGGTGAGAATATGGATAGAGTTCATTGCTGAGTTATGGTTTTAGAGTTCTTGGTGGTCGCGGGAGCCGGGTGACCGCCTTGTATCTAGTAAAAGGCCATTCCTCCATTATTTACCTTTTTTTAAAGGGCAATTCCATTATCAATTTACCAATTATTTCCTCCTTTACCAATTAAAGGGCCATTCAGGCCATTTTACCTCAGTAACCAATTAAAGGGCTATTCCTCCATTTGCCAAAGGGGCCATTCCTTCATTTACCAATGAAAGGGACATTCCTCAATTTACTATTATTAAAAGGCTATTCCTTCACTTACCAAATAACCGTTCATTCCTCATTTAGCAGTTAAAGGGCCATTCCCAATTAAAGGGGGCATTATAATGATTTTCTGAAATGGTTAGAATTATAACCATCGAGGCATTCGAGGCTTTGGATTTAAAAAAAAAATTATGACAGAATGTATTTTTTGCACCTTTAAAAAGAGCAACCCTCGGGTTCATGTTGACCCTCAAATACTTTGTGCTACACTACAATATTTCTATTTTGCCAAAGCATAATTATTTCCATCTTGAATCTTTCATTTGTTAAAAAACTGTCCTGCCAACCAATAACTTGTCTTAGGTGTCTCATCATTGCATCTCCAAGGTCATTCCAGTTCCACCATACAAGTGGGTATTATGCATCATTGATGCTCTCGTTAAAAATGAAGGAGCAGATTTTTGAAAACCCCCAAAAAAATCACTTTGGTACCACCCTGGGGGCATAATTAAAAAGGGGTGGATCTGTCAAAAAATAAGATCAAAGATTCCTTGAACCCCAAAAAAGACTTCCATCTCATGTAAGGGCAGCAAGCTACGCGAAGGTTCGGTGCATTTCTTTGACCAATTCCTCCTGTCTCACACAGTCGCCATGCTCACATGCGTTGATTATTCTGTCCACAAAGACTAGCAATTAAAGGTGCAACAGAATTTTGAGGCACCCCAAAGATTGTGTCAACTAGTAGTTTCATATAGATTAGACATCAATGATTTTCTTGCCTTGAATTTCCGCTACGAAATGTTCTTAAGATAAAAATGCGATTTTGGATTTGCTTGTATTTCAATGTAAAACATAAGCTGAATTTGTCTAATTGCTCCTAGAACAATAAAAAAAATTTCACAATTTTGGTACCAAAGAAACATTTTCCCGGCTAATAAAAAAAAAAAAAATCCCCTGTTTTCAGATGGGGGATTTTTTTGTGATGGAAAGTTTATATAGGGGCAAAAATCAGTACCTTCTGATTTTTAAAAGGGACACCCAATATGTAAATCTCTCGTTGCACACCTTTACGTAATCTGCCTTGTTTTTCTCAACCAATTAATCCCAACATTTTAAAACCTAGAGTAAAGTTTTACACATATCTATACATTTCCTTTTTTTCAGACGGTGCTGAAGGACACTCCAGGTGTAACTGTGATCATGACATTGCCTTGGTGAGGATGATTCTATGGATCAACGGATCAATATGACTTGCCCATCACTAAGCTTTACATTGATGAGGGGGACACTGATGGTTAGTAGCGTCCTACAGAGTCATATCTCTGCAATGCAGTGGATCAGTATCATTGTCGTCTTTTATTAGAGGCAATATTGCCGATTTTGAGAGGACGGGGGAGCCCCCAATTTTTCAAAATTTGCTATTTTTGAAGAGTTCACTGTTTGGTAATTGTACTACGAACTATAACCTCCAAACGAGAATGCTAAAAATGCGTATTTATCATCAAATAAAGGCTTTTGTAATTAAATTGGGCATCCCAATTGGACTTAAACGGCGGAGCTGGAAATGCTACGTTTATGGTCCGTCCATGATGAAATAGTGCCACCTCAAGAAACCTCTAACTAAACTTGACCTTGCCTGAAACCAATAACACTAATGGATGCTATTTCCCACGCCTCTTTCATTTTGGGAGGCGGTTTCCAGCAGCCTTTGAATTATCGGAATCCCGATAATAATTTTCTAATTACAAACTTTCTTCGTTTGTGACACATCGCCATTTCGTAGCTTAAAAACCATCCAGTGTATCGTTTACTAGAGCCCGTTACCAATGGAACCGTGTAAGAATCTCAAATTTTTGAAAAATTGGGGCCGCTCTGCAAAAAAATTTGCTAATATTGCTTAATTACTAAGACAATTCACAACTACAAGCCCTATATCCATGAATTACACGAGGTGTATAAGCGCGAATCGAGAGGATGAACAGACCTGAAGTTAGTATATACCATTATAAATTAGGACTAAGTTGTGTCCAATTCCATTGCACTCCTTGGAGACTTGAGTTTTACAGGAAAAAAAAAATCACTGAATTGTTTAAAAAATGAAGTATTTGCCATACTGGTCTCTCTAGTCGTTGTCAAAGACATACCTGAAAATTGTGTCCAACCAGCCATGACGATTGCTGAATGTGCGTGTAAACGCAAAGTCTTCACCCATGGGACCGAGACGTCTTTGTGCAAGATAGGGAAAGATTTCCCCAAAATTATTAAAAACAAAACGCAGATCAAAATAAGTGGAAAGGCGATGTGCAGGAGAGAGGGTGCTATAGCACATTCTCGACGGGACTGGTAGATAACTAAAATAGCCTTGGATGAAAGGGCTAAAGTCCCCCCAACTTGACATGCATTGGACGGGAAACCAGTCCTCTATCTCTATACGCTTGTGAACATCTCCATTGGCCTCCCATTGAAAATAAAGCATTGCTTTGTCTTTTTCGTTCGTGCTTGCAAGTCCAAAATCACAAGTGGAAGATCCCTCTTTAAACGCATCTTATAGTTCAAATCAGTCATCATCCCAGTGATCAGGCCTGGTATTCCTCTTTGGGACTTGTAGACCCCACAATCACTTTGATGTGGCTAAGGTTTGTGACTCTCCACAATCGCAGTTGGTGAAAGTTCAACTCCAATCCCGTGAAGGAAGTTCCAAGTACGACCAACGCCAGTTCTAAGTCTGTTGAGGTTGACCCATTGCTTTCCTATCAAGGTCAACTGCTTTGGGCTTGCTAGATGGGCTGTCCACAACGGCTTTAGGTTCACATTAAGGATGACCATTGCTTATACCATCTGTCATTGATACGGATAATGATATGGATACTGTGACTGCAGTGTCATGTATTGGGTAGGGCAAGTGGATTCCTTGGAATTCTCTGATCCTCAAAGGGTGTGGTGGGGGGATTAGGTAGGCTAACCAGGTTCATCTCACATTCTTGCGAGCTTGATTGGTCCTGAAGGTTCCTCCTCCAAGGTTTGCAGGAGGCGATGCCAGACAGAATTGGAAGAATATTCTACAAGGCGTCGCCAAAAGGCAACCACTAACAAGTCTCATGCATCATTCATAGCGACAAATATTGAGCCATTCCATGTCAACGTTCAAATGTGCACCGCATCACGTCATGGATTTTTTCATTTTAAATTGTAGTGGTGAGATTTGAGGATGAGAAAATCCTGAATTTTGGAGCGTCATAGTCCATTTCGTATTCCCTCTAAAGCAATTTTAAATTGGGGGGTCACCTCAAAGTTCGCCCACTGTGAACGACTATTTAGAGGATCACAGATTAGTACAAGGCCCGCATACCACTTTAAAATCACTATCTAGGGTAATATTTGGTGTAGAATCAAATTTGCATCGGAAAGTCATAGCATGTTTACTTTTAGAGTTAGTGAAGCCTAAATATTTGCACCTTTGTCATTTGGGGGCATTTGGTCATTAACTCCGTAAGTAAGAATATTTTTATTGTCCATCATTTTATCAATCAGAGTTCCTAGTATAACCTTAAACCCGATACCATGTAAATGAACACATTAGAAAGTGATAAGCTAGGTACGCCCTTGAAAATGGAATTGTTCTTTTTTGACACATTTTTGACCCCCCTAAAAACCAATGTTTGACATTCGACAACCACACCCACACCTCTATTCGAATGTTGAAGATATCATTTAAAACAACGTTCGCTAAAGAACTAGCCTTTTGTGTCCTCTTTTTTCAAAATAAAATCCACACTCCAAGTTAACACACAACGGTATAGGTGACCCACAGGTCATTGTGCATGCACAGTGTATATCTCCATATACATTCTATGGGGATTTCAACAAAAGTGTCTTGTGCTGAAAACAATGAAGACATAAAGACACCAGGCTGGTTCTTTCAAGAATTGTTCTTTATTGATGTATCTTCAATATATATGAAGTAGAGGGGTGATGTTGAATGTCAACATTGATTTTCAGGGGGGCAATATATGTCAAAATGCAAAATTACGATTTTTCAATGGGCTGTAACTCACTTTTTGCTTACCCAATGTGCTTATTATTGTACTGGTAGAAAGTTCTGCAGTGTGACTCAGATTAACAAAAAAATGGACAGTAAAAATATTGTTACTCACGGAGTTCTGACCCCCCCTAAACTTGGTCCCTGATGAAAGAGATTGCATTTTTACACCCAAATAACTTTAAATGTAAAGGAGCTATCGCATTTTTATGCTAGATTTGAATTCTATACCAAAAATATACCCCAGATAGTGATTTGTGGAGGTTGTGGAGGGTTCCATTACAAGTTTATGACCCTCTCAAAATTGTCTTTCACATTGCACAGCATTTTTGATGGTGACCCCCCCTAAATTTCTGAGTGCTCCTGTGGGATAACAAAAGGTGGTATGAAGCTCAAATTTCAGGATTTTAATTTCTCATCAATATCTATCATCACAACAAAAAAGAAAAAAATCCATGACATGCTGCGGTGAACATCTCGAGTGTTGACATGGAAAAGCCCTATTGTGTGAATGTACACTGTGACTCCATACTGGTGCAGCGTATTCAGCAGTAGAGTATGCCAAGGCAACAGTTGATGTATGTAAGGTGTCAAAAGATGCACCCCATCCAGTTCCTGCGAGCCTTTTGAGGAGGTTGACACGAGACTGCGTCTTGGCAGCGACTGCCTTGGTGTGTTGATTGAAAGTAGAGCTGTGGTACCTTGTGACGGGCCAAGGTACTACTCGCTTTTGGGTCCTGTGACAAGTTTTTCTCCACTAGGTGATGTTAAGTTCTCTTTTTGTGCAATCGATTTCCAAGGTGGAAAACAGAGTGGCGGTCTTGGTTTGCTGAGTTGTCAAGTGCCACGGTGGAGAATTGGCTTCAGTGATTAGTCTTTCTGCAACACTGTTTTTAAGGACTCAAAGAATCAGCAGCTATTGCAAGTGCCGTGTCGTCTGCCGTATGAGTACTGCGGCAATACCTCCTCCCTTTGGCTATCGAGACGTAAATGTTGAAAAGACTGGTGCCAGGACAGAACCATGTGGGACATACAACATTCCGAAGTTTTGCGCTTTCTACTGCCGTTGCCCATTTGATTTCTCCACAACGAAAGATCTGTCTTGGAATGAGCAGATTAATGAACTTGACAAAGCTGACATCAGTGAAGATTTGAGAGCTTTGAGGTAGATACCTCGATGCCAGACTGTATCTACGCATCAGTTAGGTCCTATGACGACTGCTCAAACTTCTGCTTTCTTCTCGGGTGAAGCTGTCTCGATGTCATTAAGTCTTGCTATCTGATCAGTTTGTTGATTACCTCTTCCGAATCCAGCTTGGGTCTGGGTAAAATTTGCCTTCAGCCGTACATTGTCCTGGCCGAGTATCAGTTCGCTAAGCAGCTTATAGATGTTAGATAGTATGGATGGGTCTGTAACTCTGGGCTCATTGCTTGGTTTCTTGGGCTTAAGGATTGCAATGACCTTTGAGGTCTTCCATCTGACCCGGGAATAGTTGGACGTTCCCATGCAAGTAGAAAAGGAAGAGTTGGAGCCACGCACGATTCGGGTGCCGATTCGGACTGGATGTTGCTCATTGCAAGGAGCTTTTCATCTTGTGAACTTAATTGCTTCGGTGATCTCATCGTAGGTGAATGGTTGGGACATGAGGGCTCTCTGACGGTGGAGAGGTTTGTCGAAGCTGTTAATCTCTTGCATCTAACAGCACAAGAGTGGGCTTTCGCCTGGGAGTGTGGTCTTGCCACTTTCCATTGTTAACAAGTACTTGAATCGATGGGTTTGCAGAGACAGGACATGGCTTAGCTGGACAGCTATGCCCCCGTGAGCTGTTGGGGTGTTCAGGCCTTGCGGCTTTGGAGGGGTAAAGGTATATTGGATATCCTCTCCTACACATTTGGTGCGTCTCTTTACAGAGCTGGTTGACCCTTTCTATTCTCTCAGTATCGCAGTTGGTATTACAAAAATAAACTTGTATAACTCGTCGCCATCCGTGTCCCAACAGGGGGTGTAGGATTTCCTTCTGCTCTTGGAAGGGAATGTTTAGCTGCTGGTGGAGAAGCATGGAGCAGAGAGTCGGAATTGCATAGTTTATGTTGGATGAAGCGGGGGGGTCTTGGGCTTCATCCATTCAAGAGCCGCTTGCCTTAGATTCTTTGGCTATTAAGGCCATCATAACCTCACCCCAATTAGCTTACTGCATTGATTCACTACAGAACATGGTTTCGCTGAATCCAGGACCGCGACTGCATCCTCTGACTAGGACATTTGCAGGGGAAAACTCTTTTTTTATTAAGTCAGAAATTATTTATTACGTACCCATAAAAACTACAGAAGAATCAGGTTTAAAATAAAATGCAGGTTTTAATAAACAAATTTCAAGCCAACCACGGGTTATGTTAACACATCTTTGCTGGTAACAAAGATACCAATACATGGATTTTTATGAGGTTTTCAATGTTTGTCTTCAGCAAATTGCTGCTTATCCCTTTAACTTAAAAAGTTGAGATGTAAAAATAAAAATCTTCTGAACTGATGGTATAGTATAGTGTGTGTGCCTTGTCGTACGTGGAGACTTGATCCTAAAGAAGTTTGTAGAAGATCAAATCTGCTATAAGAAACTGTAGTAGATCAAATCTACTGTGTGCACCTTGTCTTTGGTGCAGATTTGGTCTATTTGGTATATTGTATGTAATATAATTTTTTTCTTGATAATTGCTTACATTGCAGTACAAGACCTATATCCCAGCTGCAATGCTCTTAAGCAAGCTGGTCTTCTTCTAATTGATGGAGAATATTTGATTGATCCTGACGGCATTGATACCGGACTAAGTCCCATAGTCGTCAGATGTGATGCATCAACCGGTAAGTACTCGGATTTGTATTGCTATGTGTCTTTGAGGTTACCTACACAGTACGTTGGCAGTTTTCCTGTCTTTAGCATGTGCGATGCATGTATCACAGAAGTGGGGTTCCTATTGGTTAGCCCAACACTAAAATGATGTTCGCAAATTCTGATTGGTTGTACTGTCTCGAGGTGGCCGAGTGGTCTAAGGTGCTGAACCATCGGCAGGGTATAACATCGACCGAGCAGCCCTGGTTCGAGCCCCATGAGAGTCTGGTTTCTTGGTCATACTCAAATAGTTCCTATAAGGTCGGGAATTGCATAATTGCAAAAGAGTGATAGGGAATTTCTCCTCGCTCCCACCTATTGCATAGAATGTGCAGGTATATACAATGGGTGCCAGGCGCCTCATGGTTCGGAGAGTCATGTAAAGCTGTTGGTCCCGTGTGCCAGTGGAATCAATCCTGAGATCCTGAGTACGTAAAAAGCTGCAATGGGTGGGAGCGAGGAGAAATTCCATAATCACACTGTTGCGCAATTATGCAATTTCCGACCTTATAGGAACTATTTGAGTATGACCAAGATACCCGACTCTCACGGGGCTCGAACCAGGGCCGCTCGGTCGATCTTATACTCTGCCGACGGTTCAGCGCCTTAGACCGCTCGGCCACCTCGCCCTCATTCTACTTTACACCTGGGCCTAACTTTACTAAAGTTAGTCTCCTTTCAGTTATATGTTTTACAATTCTGAGGTTAATGATGGAAAATGTGATTAAATGAATCAATGAAGTCTACAATGTTTGAGTGCATTAATTTGTGGAATGAATCAATATACAATCAAAGACATTGGGGCCTTTACACAAGAAGAGATAAAATATTTTGTGTGTCATTGACCGAGATAATAAAGCGAGATATTTTGAGCAAAATGAAATATCATTAATATACTAGTATAATGAACTATCAGATAACCCAGGATGGATCCCTAGGGTACATGTAGTTGATGAAAGTAGTACCAGAAGACTTGATTTGTATAGCTATGGTCAGGAGTTGTGCTAGGTGAAAAGATACTGCTATTAAACATGTCTGTACTTTCATTTCATTCATTTTAGAAGGTAACATACTGTGGTTGTTTCACAGCAAACCTGGCAGTAATAATATCCCTCAAGGACCGGGCACACCCGGTTATTACGTCATCGACCCAACTTACGCCAATGGACTGACGCCAGAGCAACTGGCTCTGCTGGTTCAGACTTCAATAAGAATGTCTGGCAATTGCTGGCCTGAAGTTGTAAGAGTGCGCGAGTGTTTGATGACGATGGCAATCCTATCACATGGTGGATTGGTAATGACGAAACCGACCAATTGAATTGGGCTGCACCGGAAGGGGTGGAAGGTTGTGGATGTAGTCAGGACTTTGGTAAGTTTGTGTGCCAAAACAATCCCATGTGTATTTCAAGAGGCTACTTAAGGTTCAATGGCCTGTAGTCACAAAATAACTTAGTTCTGGCTTAGAGCTCTTAGTCCTTCTTGGCTTAGCTCTTAGTCCTGGACTAAGCGTACTGGTGAATGATTCTAAATTTTGCTTCTTTCTTTAGTTTTTACTACTGAAAATCATTGGTGGCACCAGAAGAACTTTTTCTGGGGGAGAAATGGAGGAAAAGTGAAATTTTTTTGGTTGTTTTGTTTGTTTAGATTTTTACGTGTGTGTCATTCAAGTTTGAAATTATTATATCATTTTTGCCAAAACGCCAAGCATTGGTAACCATTGCCTGTGTTGGAAGACTTGTTTTTACTCTGGATTATCCCTCGGAATTTGACTAAGTTGTCACTCTTTTCCTTTTGCACAGAAATTGATCTTTCTATCTTTCTGTCAGCCAGAGTTTCACAAACAACGGAACAGATGGAGATGCTGAGCATGCTATTGATGGCGATGCTGGTGTCTGTCAGTCAACAGAGGGTGGTGAGTAGAACTCAAGGCCCCAAGTTTTCTTGCGGTGGGAAAATTCCGTGAAAATAGCGAATTTGAGGTAAACGTGTGTGAGGAAATGCACTTTGAGATTGAAGGAGAGAAAAATATGTCAAAAAAAATAAAATTACTTCACTTTCCCTAGTAAAATACTAAGAATATTACAATTGGATTCGTAGTATACCAAATGAGCAATGTTGTACCATCCCATGGACCCCGATCGATCTCAAAAATCTGCCCCTTATTTAGAATTCTGAGAAATCATCAGAAAGTATATCAAAGACGATTGCTACAAGTTTGCATTGATCACTTTGACTTCATTGCCGATATCACAATGATCACTACTTCATTGTGCTTCGGAAAATGACGCAATTCTGAACTTTTTTTTGGATCCGTTTTCTTGCAATTTCGCATGCGGTTACTGCAAATGTCCGCTTGCACTTCAGCATGCGGAAATGCAAATGTCCGGTGCACACTTACGCATGCGGAAGTGCACGCGGAGATTTACACTTCCGCATATATCGGAGTGCAATTTCCGGTGCACTCCGCATGCGGACTTGTAAATATCAGCGTAGATGCGGAAGTGCAAAGGATCCGCTGCACTTCCGCATGCGACTGCAAATATCCGGGCGTGGATCGGAAGTAAAAGTACAAAATGCCCGCGTGCATGCGGAAGTGCAAGCGACATTTGCATTTCAGCGATGGTTGGCAATGCACGCAGATATTCAGGTTTAAGTTCGTCAAGTATGTCATATTAGCATGGATATAGTATCCACTCATTTATTTATCCTTTCACAATTGGCCATTTTACAAAGTCATCAACAGTGTGTTAACATTGTCACAACAGTGCTGTTAACTGCTATAACAAAAGGGAGATCTGCCAATTACCAAAACCACATTATTAAGCAATAGTAGGCCTACAAATTCGGCCACAAAGATGGGGCGACCAATAACCGCGACGAGAGACTATACAAATTCGCCAAACCAATGCGGGATCACCAATTATCGCGATTAAAAGGAAGTTCTTTGCATTCGACAACAAAAGAGAGGGTGCACATTGCAATGAAGACACGTGTTTTGGTAGTATAATAATCAATTATCTTTTAGCGACAAAGTACCGCAAATCGATGGTCGATATGTCAATCATTTTCTTGAAAGAGAAGTATTGAGGAGTCACTTCAATAGCGGTAACCGGGCCCGGATAACACAAAAGCGCTACAAAGGTTTGCACGGCGTAACGAAAAACCACGTACGTGCTTGTATGTATGTCGGCCGTCGGAGAGGCGCACATTGGAGTTTACGAGTTTGTCATACGCTTTTTGTACGAAGAGCATTAGCCTCTACTCATTCAATCATTATGATGAGAATATTTTTTCTCATCACAAAATACAGCAACAAACAATAGATAAATAAATTATAATAAAACTTAGTACAATGAAAAAATTTGAGAGAGAATATTGCGGGGAGGGAGGGAGGAAAATATTTTATATTACAGTTAAGGATCAAGTTCAAGTTTATTAAAGGATTGAAAAGTATACATGGGATGTGGAAAAGAAAAGATATGATTAAAAGTGAGGGGAAGGAGTCATTAAGACATGTTTTAACAAAAGTAATCAAACTTATGTCTTATAGGAATAATAATTTGCAGAAAATGAATAATTTAACGGCTTCCTGCTCTTTTTTGTTTTGGTTTTCAGCGGAGAAAAAATTCGACTACTCCTGACTCGATGTACGATGCAATCTAAATGACTCTAAATGAAACTCTACAGCGAGGAAAAATTCGATCTCGACCTGCGATGCATTCTAGAGTTGCCTAGGATTCCCATCATGCGGAAGTAGCGACGTGACAGGTAGACTGGCTCGATGTGTGAGATGCACGGGCTTGCACTCCGGCACCCCTACGACTATGTGATCAATATCATCCACTTACAAACGGTTCTTCGAATTAAACTGCCCAACCGTCCTTTTCGGATGCTACCCGTTGTTCCAAAAACAGAAGAAATGTATTTTTCAGTTTGATATGATTGAAATAAAATCCTTACTAAACCAAAATTACAAAAATAACAGCAAGGTAAACTTGCGTCATCCCCCTGGCAATTATTAGACACCTTGGTTAGAAAGCTAACCAAATTGGGAAACCACACCACACACATTGAAATACGGTCATTGGCACCCTCGCAATATCCCCCTCTGCTTTTCAAGCCAGGGGGATAAACTAGATTCCCTACATTTACATTAACAACAATAATAGGCCCCACAAGCACATTCCGTCATAGCACATGAACAAGTTGTGCTGTTTAGTTAACTATTTCTTTAAAGAAGTATAATACTATATAATAGAAAAAACGAACATATTTTAGATTTATAGTTGACATAAAGACCCCTATTCTATTCTCTATCCAAAAGTATTTGCTAATTAATAAAATTAACATGTTAGCAAAATATGACCACATACCCATGTTTGAAAACTTTCACTCACAACCTATTTTTTATTAACCCTGGTCTTACAAAGCTTTACAAATACAGTTTACGGGGGAGGTAGAAAAAGCTTGTGCGGGTTTCGGTTTCAGCCTATGATAGCTCATGATGGTGTATATATAGAACTATGCTGTTGAAAATGTTTTCAAAAATGTATCATGTTTTTTCCTTGGGTGGCAACGACCCTGTATACCCTATGACTTTGACGGCATACCTAATGACCGGAAAGGATGAGAAAATTATTACCCATTTTCCGAAAGCTTCAGACATTATAGCGCACTGGAGAAAAGTTCACTTTTTAGACGATGGTTAAACAAAGATCGACCAAAAAGCTGAGCCAAAAAGTGTAGTTGCTATAGATCGGAGCCGCTAAATCCGTTTATTGATGTTTATTTGAATTTTTAAACAAGTTGGTTAAGGTGGATTGCTGCACGACAGGGTGCACAGCCGTTATACGGGGCAGTCGCGACAGGACTCTCGCAGTAGATTTGGAGCCCTAGCAACACAATCAGTCCTTTTCGCGACAGAGGCGAAGTTTTGCGAATACGCCAACGGAAGCAAAATGCGTAACAAAATTATATTGCGTAATTTCATGTTGCGCGAAATTAAAAACAAAAGGTGCATTTTTTTTATTTATTTAGTATCCCTGTCGCCTTCCTCAACCAAGCGCGGAGGAACCAGTGATATATGCATTCTGAATACGCTCCTCTTCGCTAACGTGTTTTTTTTTACGGCTTGAGAACTCTCGGTGATGCGTGAGGCGTAAAGTCAAATACCGCGTTCGCAGACACAATACAAACAAAAACACAGTTTGGCAGTTTTGCTACATTTGGGGGAATAACGACAAAAGTAAGTCCGTGACCCCAATTTTTATTTAAAAAACAGCATATACATGCATATATAATGAAATATTAAAAAATTAGAAAAATTCCGGAAGCGTTTTCTTGCTGTGATGATTTTTACACCATTTTATCAACATTTCCATAGGACTGTGTACACATTTGCCAACAAAATGGGTTTTTTAAAACGTGAATATCTCGAGAACGAAGCCCGGAACCCCATATTTTATTTTAGATTTTGAATCAGACACCAATGAAAATAACCATATATAAATTTTAAAGAAAATTCCAGGCCCCCCCCTCCATGATTCTATCGTGCAGCATCCACCTTAATTTTCAAACAAGGTTGGGCGATGAACAGGGTAATAAGCCGTTGTTTAAAATGTTAAACAAACTTGATATTGGTTATAACGTGGTAGGCCTAGATATAGTTTGGGGTCATGCCCGGCTTCTATTTCGTCAGGAATTAAAGTCTGACTCAGAGATTTTGAAATATTATTTTAATAATGAAAAATAGTCAACTAGAACTAAAGATAGTAACCTAAAATGCACAATTCCGAAATCTGAGATGAATCGGATTTTTCGTTTTGGTGCATTATGTGTACTAATATGTCCCATAGGATACTGTGTA
>JAMKCH010050022.1:0-10894 GCA_023653785.1 Ophioderma brevispina
TTCAAATCACTGATAGTGTCTTAATCAAATGAAAACTTCATATAATGTGAAATTCGGGCCATCCTCCTTTAAGCAGTGGCAACTTTTTAATATGCTCTAGAAACAGAAACAGGCATACATACAATATTATAATACTCCCCGCCTTAAAAAATCCGAACGATAAATTACTTACGTATTAAAAAGGTAAGTAGGTATGTAGGTAATTATAATAATAAATGCCAGGAGCGTTGTTCCCGGGTACTGTGTTTGCTTATTGACCTGTGTCCCTAATGCATTGATAACAAAGCATGATGTGGAAGTTTGAGAGATTTATATCCAGCTGCTTGGCGCGTTCATTTGACAGCAAGTTGAGCATGTTGATGGGCCATTTCAACATCGTTCGGCATTTTTTAGGCGGGGAGTATACATACATGCATACATACCTATATACACACATACATCCATATATCCCATACGTCTATGGGGTGCAGGCACTCCCCACATTAACCTGTGTCCTTTTCTTTTGTTTAAACAACACACATGACTGAAAATTAGACAGTCCTGATGGAATAAAATGTGGGTCACACACTGCATTTGTCATCTTGTGCTTTCCACTTACCACCTCACACTTCCCATTCCTGGGGTCCGTTCATCATCTGAGAAGTTATTGAAACTTCCGACGGTCAACCTTAATCAGCTAGTGAACGCTCGTTTTTCATTTCGCTGCGTCAGCTGTTTAGAATTCACGTCCAAACAGCATTCGCATAGCCCAGTTACCAAGACCTTCAAACGTCAGCTAAAACTGCACCTTTTTCGTCAAGAGCTTTTCATGGCTCAGAGCTGACTGTTTATGGGCGCTCTGAGTTCTCTAAGACTTGCACCTTATATAACTAATTATTATTGTATTGAAATGATGTATACTGTAGTTTGTACTGACTGTTCTGCAAACAGACAATGCACCAGATAGATGCAAAATGGCACTAATTTAGTCTCGCTAAACATAAATGTGTGTGAAAGAACACATGCTAAATTTTATACTGGCTAACTCCTGTGATCACACTTTGAGTATATATTACCATATCCTAAGGCCAAAGTCAACTAGCTGGCAAATCTTGTCATCATCCAAACTACTTCCCACATTTTCTCGCAGTCAAAGTTTTATTCAAACATCCTTGGTATCCAGCTTCACATCAGAGTTCGAACTTTTGTTTATCTTCTGAAAATACAAATGCACAATCAGGGACCATGCTTTAGTTTGATAGTCCATTGTTTTTTGTTTTTTAATTGGGGGGGGGGGGGGGGTTGTTTTTTTGTATATTGTCATTTGTATTGCAAATTTTCTTTTAACTTTGATTTGATTTTTTTGACATAATGACCAGTTTCTGTACTAACATGGTGTTTGGCTAGTTGTGTTCAAACGTTTCTAATTCCCTTGATATGTCGATAATTCAAGAAGTACTTAAAAGAGTCCACAGTAAAATTTCAGTTGCAGATACAGCAAGGGGAAAAACAGGGGCGTTGTCCCTAGTATAGAATTGACCAAAATCAGCAAACCTCGCCATTTGGCCAGAATGATACCGCTCCCCCCATCTACAACTGGTTCAACAGTGGTAACTATAAGAACTTTTTAAAACAGAGACCATTATGGCCAGTTTCTTGCTGGAACCCATATGGGGGAGGGAGGTCTGTCCCATTCAAGGGGGGGGGGGGGTTGTTTGCATTTGATTTCTTACATTGATAAAAGTACTTTGTGGTCAACACACATCTACACAGATCATGAAAATTGGATGGAAATTTATACAGCACATGCCTTTGAAAATTGCAAAAATCTGTAAACTGTCAATGGCGGTATGGACAGATGTTTTCCCCCAGGGTATTTGCATACTCTGGGGTGTTGATTATGGCGGTGTACAATAATATGTATAGTTCATAAGTGAGCTTCAAGTAGGACTTAAAAGTACAGGCAGACTACTAAGTGGACTGTTGATGTGCATGGACCTGATCTTTCACATACCACCTAAATATCTACATACAGACATTACCACACATGGCCATACAGACCCTATACTTAATACACAGTATTCTATGAGATTACACTAGCTCATCTAGAAAAAAAATATATGGCCATAGGTTGACCTTTTTGTGAAATGTTGACCTTTTAACATTTCCCCCACCCCTCGTCAGGCCAGGGGAGGACCCTGGAGGAATGAACTACAGGCTAGGAGGGGCTTGTTCCCTCCTACAATATACTTAAGTTTGGACTGCGCTAGCTATTCTAGAAAAAAGATACGACAGACCAAGGGAAGGACCCAATGGATTACCATATACCTAAGTTTGGCTCAACGGTATCATAGATTTGCAAAATTTGGCTTTTTTGTGAAATGTTGACCTTTGTGACATTTCCCCACACCCCACCCCAGGGAGAATCTTGGGGGAATATTACATTGTTAGCTAGCAGCTTGTGCTCGCCTACAATATACCGAGTTTGGAACTAACTCTCGCTCATTATAACAAAAATCTATTGCAAAATGTTGGACCTTTTTTGCCATTTCCTACACCCCCCTGTCCAGACCAGGAGGTACCTGGGGGAATGAATTACATGGGTGCAGTGAGGCTTGTGCCTCCTTCAATATACCTAAGTTGGCCTCGCCACTCATCTATATAGAAAAGAAATATGGCAAAATGTTTTGACCTTTTTTGTGAAATGTTGACTTTTTTGACATGTCTCCCCCCCCTGTCAGACTCAGGGGGAGATACCTTGAGGGGGGGGGGGGTGTATGAATTACATGGTTAGTAGGGGCTTGTTCCCTCCTCCTACAATATAGCTAAGTTTGGCTACTCTAGCTCATCTGGAAAAAAGATATGGTAAAATGTGACCTTTTTGGTGAAATATTGACCTTTTTGACATTTCCTTCCCTTCCTCCCCGGCCCTGTCAGACCCAGGGGAGGAACCTGGCCCCACTCAGACCATGATAACTGGTTAGTAGAAGTTTTGTGCCCTTCCTACCCTACCTAGTAGTTTGGGCACCGACTAAGCGCATCTAGAAAAAAAAACATCTGGCAAAATGTTGACCACCTTTATGTTGACCTTTTTGACATTTTCCCACCCTCCTTTCAGAATCAGGGAGGGCCCTGGGGGGCACTAATAAATGGTCAGTAAAGCCTTGTGCCCTCTTACAATATACTATAAGTTTGGGCACTTCTAGCTCATCTAAATGTTGACCTTTGCCATTCCCCTACCCCCTGTCAGCATGGGAGGACCCTGGGGGAATGAACCAAGGTAAGGAGCTTGTGCCCTCTACAATATACCTGTTGGGCTACTCTATAAGCTCAGAAAAAATATACTGGTGGTGGCAAAATGTTTGAACTTTTTTGAGAACATTGACCTTTTTGACATTTTCCCACCCCCCTGTCAACCCAGGGGAGGACCTTGGTGGAATGAGTTACATGGTTAGCATGGGCTTGTCCCCTCCTACATATACCCTAATTTGGCTACTCTACTCATCTGGAAAAAAATATGGACAAATGTTGACCTTTTTTTGTAAAATGTTTGATGTTTTTGACATTTCCCCATGCCCTGTCAGACCCAGGGAGGGCTCTGGGGGAATGGATTACACAGTTAGTAGGGGCTTGTGCCTTTGTGACCTCTTTGATCCAGCCACACACCACACCACACACGCACCACACCCCTCACACACACCAAAACCCACTAACACCCACACCACAGCACAGCCCCTATCCATACATTGCCCTTCCAACCGATTTGGTTTGCAACACAAGAATTAATCCCCCCCAGAAATGGTTCATCCTCTCTTTAAGACCTCATAAAATTAGCCAAGCATGAAATCTTCTATAATAGGAGATCAAAGGATTACAAGGATTGTACAGCTTTATTTATTATTCCATCAAGAGTCTTTAACTCTAGTCTAACTCAATGAATACTTACACCAAGGTAGACCGAAAATTGGTATGATTTATTTTCCTATTACAAGGTGATAGCGGTGATTTACCCACACAGACTACCACTAACCCTATACTATTGTTCCGCATGCGAGCGTAACTATAGAAAGCGTGTAGTGTAGTCAAAGGAAAAGGACGAGAATACAACTGATTTATCATTAGAACCTTTAAGTGTGAGTTCCTAGCCCCAACCATAGCCCACAACACATTAGCCCATGTTCAGACGGAGCTTAATCATCGATGATAACCTAACATCGATAATACAATTTTAATAAAATCCGTTAACTTCGACTGACCGTCCACACGGGTTTTTATCATCGACAACTTGAAAGTTAATCAACAAGTTTATTGCTGGCGTTTTGAAAGACCGGAATACAGCGCGCTCTACCGGTTGACCGCTGGACGGAGCCCAAAATACCCCGCGAAACAAAAATCAGATGGCGAATGGTGTGATAACGTTTTCAAAGGTTCATAGGCCCTACTACTCGCATCCATAACGAAATGTGTATTCCGATAAAAGTACGTCTGTTTTGCTACTCGTATAACACGGGCACGGCCCTTCGATTCTTTTCGAAGCTAAAGCAAGCTAGAGCAGACCTTATACGCCGTTGCTCCGGTTTATATTTAATAACACATGCTGGCCCCCTTGGTTTTCTACATATTTATCATTTTTTTGTGTATGTACAACGTTTAAAAAATCCCTTTAAATACAAAATTGGTGGCAGATCACGCCAGAAAACATGTTCAACAAACTCGCCATTTTGTTGACTTGTAATCACTGTAAACACTATAAATATTCATTAATAACAATGTTCTCACGAAATTCACCCTTACATCGCGCTTCCTAATCATTTCGTTGCTATTGCGAGTCTTAATAGCGATTGGGGCTAAATACATCAATTATTACCTTGATTGTAATTCTTATCCAATTGGGATCATCGTAAGTAACTGTTGTCGGTCTATTTGGCCCATGTGCATCGTTCTCACTGCAAAGATGGCAGCCACATATTATGGTATTGTAGTGACTAGAGCCGATGGAAATGGGATGGGAAAATGCAAGTTACAATATTTTCCAGCCTTCCTCAAATGGGACGCTGTAGCTTGCTATCTGAAAACGGTTCAGGGTCTTTGAATGTATGTAGGCCTATTTCTGCTTTGTCATATTGTAGGTCAGTGCACGATTTTATTATAAAATGTAAATGAATTTATTTTTTAACCGCCAGTCTGAGTGTACTACACAATGTGGAGTCCTTCGCTTTTTTTTTGGTGATAAATAAAATGGAAACAGTGATAGCGACCAACAAAAAAAAAATACGCATGGCTAGGTCACACTAAAAATCGAGCTTGTTGATAAGCCTGTCCACACGAGCTCACACGGCCGTAAACTATGACGCTCAACGGGGGGTAACGCGCTAACCACGACTAAACCATAAGAAATCCTATGGTTTTAAACTTCGAGTAAACTTAAAGTTTACAAACCACGAGTGCGTTCGCACGGCACTAACTACACGTAAAACTTCGGAAAATTAAAACTACGATGTAATTTAAGTTTAGAGCCCTCGTTGAACACACCTATTGTGTCCCTGCAGCGGGCAAGACACTTTTATCTTGCTTGTCTCATTCACCCAGGCAAAATGTGGAAGGGATAGGGTAGTAATACTGTGTGTGTTATAATTTGCTGCCAAAATTTTGATGCAAAAATGTGATTTATCCTTGGACCACCGAAAGAATGTAAAGGAACTATAAGAATATTTGCATTTATTTAAGGTGCATTGAGAGATTTCACATTAACAGGGTCCCTAAAAAATGTGAAAATTTCTGATTTAGTGCAATGAGGTAAGCTCCTCTATCAAAAATGTCCTCAGGTGAACGGATAAGCTGAGAAATATTCTTAAGTAACAAAAATTGTGAAAGTTCTAATTTCATAAGAGCAAATATGAAAGTTCAGCCTATGTTTTTATATTGAAATTGAGACTAATGAAAATCACCTTTGTTTTCACTTCAAGGCATTTTCTGTAGCCAAAAAGGGAAGAAATTATTTTGGGGTCTTATATATTGAATAATGCTTTATGAAGCAATATATGGGTGACCAAAATTCTCTTGTTGCACCTTGAAGAACGTGGTATATTTTGTTTAATTTATGGCATATACCAAGTGCAATTACCCTCCACTGGGCATAATATCACAATTTTAAAGCCACCTTTCCCTTATCTCATGTATTGAGTCCTCAAGATCACCATGTCCACTGACCATTCCCCCCCCCCCCTCTGAATTCAGGTAAAAATTTCAAAATACAAAATGATGCATGGAGCCTGGAGGGGGACAACTCAAATTGACAAACCTCATATTTCACTCCAGCAGAAGTGTAAGCTAATGACAAAAAGCATGACCTACCACACTCAAATGCTTCCCTGTATATCTTATACCCAAAACAACAACATATTAGTGAGTATGTGACAGTTTGGCGCGTGGCGGTAGATACGCACATGACAAAACCCAGCCAGCGCTGCTAATGCACACACCTTATCTGTGCACACTGCCACTGTGGACATATAAGTGACCCCCCCCCCCCCCCCCCCCCCCCCCACCCCTGTTCCCCACCAACCAATTACCTTGTATTGGGATACACATGCATGGGCACTGACGTTCCTATTGATGGCAAACCAAATGTCTGCCAAACTGAAAATCGCCAACAATCAATAGTGTAAATTTAGGCAACCCAAATATGCCGGCTGTTGGCAGCAAATACACCCTTGACACCTCTGAGTTACCAATAAAAAACCGCGCAGGTTCTTGCAATATAGGAGGATAAACTTCAATCTTAGAATGAATTTGGTGTTGATATCATGCTCAAACAGAACAAACAGTCCATAAAATAGTTCATTCTGGTCTCATACAGGGGTCACAGCTGGAACTTTTAATGTGGATGGTTACCCAGGCTTGTGTAAAGGGTCTAGTATTTAAAGGTCCAGGATTTATTACAAAAAAAAAGTTTGTCGCACATACCACCCCCCCCCCATAGAGGACTAAAAGCATAGGGAAAATCAATTGGCCAAAGATAAGGCCAAAATTGGTCCAATCCCTCAAAAATCGGATGAAAATGCTAATTTATTCCACTGGCATCCCGTTACTTTGAGGCCAAGGATGGAACTGGACCCTTCCTCCTCCCCTGGTTTGACACCACTGTTGTGGGGACTGTGGAGCATTGCCACATAGCAAGGGTGCCTGGGGGATCACTGGTCATACGGGATATGTGCGACCAAAGAAACATGTAAAAGGGCATTGTTGCAAGATTGAGCACGTACGTACGTGAAAAGGTTATAGCAAAAACAATGAAACCGGAAAAAAGGTGCACTTTTCACACTGAATGGACTTGCACTACATGATAGGGTCTGATGTTGGAAAAACCCAAGTTCAATATCATGTTGCTCAAGTTGAGGTGTAAATAAGCTGTTCAGGCAGCCTGCACAGAAAACAAATAATTCATAGAAAGCAATGTACCGAGTAAAACCTGAGATAATTACAATGTTACTGAAGTGGTTTTGCCTGTTTCTTTGATTTGCTTGAAACTAAAATATGGTAGGTGACAGAAATAGGAATATATGTCGTGCATGCCTGGCATAACCGTAAAGACCACAAATCTCACACTTCCCACTATGGGCGGCCATTTACTGTCAAAGTATCTCAAAACACATAAAAAAAATAAAAAAAATAAAAAAAATAAAAAAAATAAACATGTCAAAACAAGTAACAATCTCAACGACTGAAAAGGTGTCAAATGCAGAGGAAAACATGTCAAAAATCACATAAAGGTCTCACTACAGAAAAGGGTGTAAAAATGTAGACAACGATGTACAAGCACGTAACGGTCTGAACTGAAAGGAAAAGGTATGAAATGCAGGGAAAAATGTCAAGAACACGTTACGGTCTGAACTATAGGAAAAAGGTGTGAAATGCGGAGAACATCAAAACATGAACGGTCTGAACTATAGGAAAAGGTATGAAATGCAGGAGAAAACATGTCAAAAACACGTAACGGTCTTAAACATATAGGAAAACGGTGTGAAATGCAGAGAAACATCAAAAACACGTAACGGTCTGAAACATAGGAAAAGGTGTGAAATCAGAGAAAACGAAAAAAAACATGTTAGTCTCATCAGATGCAAAATGCAGAGAAAGATGCGAAAAATTGTCAATTATTTATTTTTATAATATATTGTATTAATTTATTTTTAAATTTATTGTTATTTTGTTGTTATTTTTAGTTCATTTATTTATTTTTTTTAGTTATTTTTGTTATTTGTTAAAAAAAAAAAACTTTTTATTTATATTTTATATTAATATTATTAGGTAATGTATTTAAAAATAGACCAATGTGTTTTGATGGGACTTCGTCTGATTTTTTCTTTTACCTTTGGTAAGCAGGGTTTTACCATGTAATTTCTTGATATAATCAATGGAAATATACAAAAAATAATAATATAAATAATTATAAAGAATTGCAAAAATAATTTAAAAAAAAAATTAATAATGTAAATTAGTAAGTAGTAAAAATGTAATAGTAAATAATAATAAACAAAAATAAATAATTAAATAAAAAAATGAAAAAAAATGAAAAATTATATCAGAAAGCTTTTATATACACACTCTTATCTCTACAGGATTTTTTATATAGGGAATCAAGCAAATACCCAAAGTCACTATATTCTAAATTTTAAAAATCCGCTAATGACGTCATCACTTTCAAAGTGTGAGTAAAACTTAAAAAAATCTTCACCCATACACACCTTTACATACGCATCTACACATCTACATACAGATACATGTCCATACGGGACATATAC
Source organism: Ophioderma brevispina (assembly GCA_023653785.1). Taxonomy (NCBI): domain Eukaryota; kingdom Metazoa; phylum Echinodermata; class Ophiuroidea; order Amphilepidida; family Ophiodermatidae; genus Ophioderma; species Ophioderma brevispina. Next base: position 8,784 of record JAMKCH010050022.1, read on the forward strand.
TTAATACACAGTAGTCTAGGGGAAAGTAACACGGAGTAGTTGGCCTTTGATTAACTTTTTGACTCCCCCCTCCCCCCCCCCCCCCCCCCCCCCATCAGACCCAGGGGAAGACCCTGGGATGAACTCTGGTTAGCAGGGGCTTGTACCATTCTACAATATTACCTTAAGTTGGACTACTCTCGCCTCTCTAGAAAAAAAATATGCTCAATGGTGACCTTTTTAGTTCAGCCCTACCCCCGTCAGACCTGGAGGCCCTGGAAGTGAATACATACTTAGTAGGGGACTTTTGCCCTCCTAAATAACTAAGGTGCTACTCCAGTTAACTCGAGAAAAGATGATACGGCAAAAATAAATAAATAAATAAAATTTAAAAAATAACTCGACTGTGCTCGAAGCGAGCACGAATGGAGTGGGACTTTTGACTTCATTTATGTGTTCAAACATGATCAACCTTTGACCTCAAAATGGTTTCAGGAAGATAGATTTTCAAAGTTTCATAATATTATCCCCTGGATGACCCGCTCCATTGTTTGACCTCTGATCGTAAAATGATCAGTTCTGTTGTGTTTTCCAGACCAAAAGAAATTCTTCTTATATTGTTATATTTGACCCGTGGAAGACCTCGACCCAGAATGGCGACATCCAACATGTTTGCCACATCAAACAAAAACTTTCCTGAAATTTGAAACATTATCGTCCTGTGTGTAATCCATGACACTGTTCCAATCTGTGACACCCATTATGTGACCCCACCAGGGATCTTGTGAGTCTTGTTGCAACTTAATCAATGATATTTATAGAAGAAAGGAATTCAAAGAATACCCCTGTAATCAGCAATTGTAGTATGGGCCAAATCTGTGAGAAGAAGAATAATTGTAGATTTTCGAGGAAGCCTTTAATTTGGTTAATTGTGGCATTTGGTCCAATCTGTGAACAGCCAATATCAAGCCCCCTACCGGGGGATCCTGAAGAAAATATAATGATGATAGCCTTTAATTTGAAGAAGAAGGAGGAAGTCATAGATTTTCAAGGATACCCCTTTAATTGGTAAGTGTGGTATTGATCCTATCTGGAACACCCCATTTGATAAAGCTCCTCCAGGGATCCTTGTGAGCAATCTCTTGTTGATGATAGCCTTATTTGCGAGAGATGGATTCATAGTTTTCGAAGGAATGCCTTTAATTGGTATTTGGGGCATTGATTCTAATATGGAACACCCCATACGCAGCCTCTATACTAGGAGATCCTGTGAACGAATCTCGTGATGATAACCTTTAATTTCGGGAGAAGACGGAAATCAGGAGATTTTCAAGGAATGCCCCTTCAATGACTAGTTTGTAAGCATTTGGGCCTAATCTGTGAACAACCCGTATGCAGCAATTATTGGTGGATCTGGAGAGCAAATCTGGTAAGATAGTCTTGATTTGTATGAGAAGGAAATTAATCAATTTTCAGAGGAATGCCCCTTTAATTGGCATACATGACCAAAACTGTGAACACCATATATGTGGCATGGGTCAGGGTGCTTATGACCAAATTGGCTGAAATCGGCCCATGGCGTTTAGCACAAGATGAGCACTGGTTGCCATATTTAAGGAGTCGGCCGGGGGCACTCCTATTTTTACTCTAGGACACAATTGTTCAGAAAATATAGCAAATGTCACCCACAAAAGACCCTATTTATGGTCAATTTGGCTCTCACCCAAAGACCCTATGTTTTGCATATAAGCTTCACTGATTTCCCTGAGTTCGAAAGTGCCAGCCACTTCAGATGTGAGTGCCCCCCTCGGAAACGGAGTGTTGGCCAGAAAGACGAAGCAACTTAGTAACCTCAATATGTTAGCTGGCTATACCAGCTAACATAATTAAAATAAATAAATGAACAAAAAATAAATAACAATTAGTACATAGACTTATTCACAGCTTCACTGCCCGTGGGTTATTTAATTACATAATCCACAATGTCGTTTTTCGTATTGACAAATGGACGATGTGACATAAAAACTCAATGTAATGATTGCGCGATTGTTCGTGGTGAAAGAGAATGCTGAGACCTTATCATGTTTTGACATTTTATCTGCACTTGAACCTCTTCTGTAGTTTTGACTGTT
>JAMKCH010050023.1:0-10806 GCA_023653785.1 Ophioderma brevispina
CGGCGGTCCGGTAAGTGTGTATTCTTTGTCACAGACTGCGAAATTATATCTAAATTAGAACTGTAGCATAGATTAACGTTGTCAGTCCGTCTTCATTCATGCAAATGAAACTCAATCTCAATACTCTCGGAAAACGAGACGGGTTCTATGGAGATTTTGCAATCAGAAAGTGTCCGTTACTATTTTCTTTTGTGGGCCCTCCAGCTATAGCTGGCAGGACCACTTAAGCAATCCTTGTGGTCGTGTGTATGTGTGTGTGGATGTGTGGTTGTGATTGTGTGTCACAACTTGTTAAGTTTTTTTTTAAATTGGACCTCAATTGAAAGTTTCACTTCAATGGGGAACCAAAACTTCTGTCATTATGTGCAACAATGGGATCCGTCATATGGTTGATGAGTCAGAAGTCATGTTTGAAAAGGGCCAAGTTCATGTGATGTCCAAGTTGAAAAAAATGGCTAAAAATTACAATTCCATCTAAATTGAAAACTTGAAGTTCAATTGAACCAAACTTTTGTCATAGTGCACCATGCGATCCCTGATATGTTGATGAGATCAAAGGTCACGTGCCAGGGTCAAAGTCATGTGGAGCGGCCCCACAGCTTATATTCTTTGAACATAGCGAGCGCAAAAGCCGAGAACCGAGAAATCTAGTTTTAATATGTATCTTAATTGGGTCCTGAACCTATACAACCTAGTGAAGAAAATTGACGTTTTTTGTCGGGTACCTCGGTGCTCTTTTACTTCAAAGTTCAAACCAAAGTTTTGAAAATCGGTTTTTGTCCCCACTAATCGGGGTGGCCGGATACACCCTCAACCTGCATCAATACTGGTATGTGAGGATTTATTGGAGCAAAGATAATTGACCTTCCTGACGTCATCCACAGTTTTCGGCGATGGGCCAGCCTTTGGGCAACCCATCAATCAATCCAATCAGCTTGAATTTATTCACGGACAACATCAACAGATTTTCCTTTTTCACTGAGTCCTTGAGGCAAAATATCTACCTATATAAACATACATGGTTAAAACCAAGGTACATGTAAACTTGGCATGGTGTAATTGGGTATTACAGAAATGTACAAGCAGTATTGGTAAAATTGTGAAAAGTGAAGTTTAAAGGAGCCCATTGGTTTGCAATATTTTTAAGTTTAGATTAAAAATGTTTAGAGAAGATGATCTCTGTTATTCATAATCAATTTGGTTTCAGTCAATTGCACCACGGTAAAAATACTTACTGCGTTTTTTTATAATCATTTCTTGGTTTAGGAATGTGAATATTTTATTTATTTCTGCGAAAATTATAGTTGTTATTATTGAATTGAAAAAGATCATTAAGACCGAATGGGTGCCAAGGTTTATTAAGAACTTTATATGTTAAGATTTGCAGTTAAAAACTTGCCTATTTGCAATGGAAGCCAAGAATTCATAGAACATCAGTTACTAGGGTGTGTCCCCATGTTTGCACCACAAATAATGCGAGCTGCCTATTTGAATTGTTTGGAGACAATTTGCAATAGTGAGACCGCAATTTCCCCAACTATGTTTACATAATCAAGATGGGGTAGCACAATAGCATTGTAAACAGTTTTAAGAAGGGACAGAATTTTACTGGCAATCTCGGTTTAAATTTCTTTACCATGTATAATCCTTTCAGGGCCTTCTTACGTAATATTCTCAATATTCTCTTCAAAAGTTAGATTTTCATCTAGGATGACACCAAGATATTGCATTTGGTTACGTTTGGTTAAATTAACATTATTTAAATAGGGAATGCTTTTAGGTAAATGAGTTGAATTTACCGTACTAAGTCTTTGTTTATAACCTACGTCTAATCTATTTATTTAACATTTAAACTAAGTTTATTGGATTTTAACCAGTGGTGAAGAGAATCAGATCCTTATATTATACTTCAATTAACAATGTCATCAAAAGATGAGTTTTATGATGTATAAAGCTGTATCATCAGCATCATATTAACTTTACAGGGGAAACAGCATTGGGAAATCATTAATATAAATTAAGAAACCAATAGGCCATGCTATTGAGCCTTGTGGCATCCGCAGAAAGTATTTTTGACATCGGATGATATAACATCAATACATGTGATTGTAGTACGATTTACGTAAGATAAGATTTAAACCAATTAATTACATATTTACTGCACCATAGAAGTTACGTTTTTATAAGAGAATGTTCATATTTACAGTGTCGAAGGCTTTCTTGAGATCTTAGCATACAAAGCCTATCATTTTACTCTCATCAATTGCATTATACCAATTTTCAATAACATAATTTAGTGCATTGCGGTTGAATATATGGACGAAAGCCTGACGATTTTACTATTATCATTGAGGTATTTGTATAATTGGTCAAATACAGCCCTTTCAATACTTTAGAAATACAGGAAGAATTGATTTGGCCTATAATGCCTGAGCTGCAGTGTCTCCTGCCTTAAAACTGGAATTACACGGGCCCTTTTCCAACTGTTTTGGAAAAGTGCAACGGTGAAAGAGTGATTAACCAAATAATGTTACAATAGGGGTGTTGATAATGGTGTCAAAAACAGCTATTTTTTAGAGTCTGGAAGGAATGTCGTCACAGTCCTTAGCCTTATTATTCGTAATGAAGATAAATCATGTAAACACATAATCACAGGTAACATGTCAAATTAAATGTTCCCCCCCACCCCCCCCCTAGTTAGTATACATATCCGTCGTACATAATTACAATAATCAGTTGAAGGCGTGTCAATTTTAGCTGCTAGTTTATAGGCCCTACTTGAACAAAATAAGAGTTTAGAGTCCTTGGCAATATCTTTAGGATTATTGCAGGTCCATCATCTGTGTCAGGACAGTGATAAATTGAATGTTTTTATGTTTAGAGGAATACATTTCTAAGTTCTCCCAGGTTTCTTAATGTTAGTGTTTATTTTCAGCAATAACCTTTTATTTATAAAATCTTTTTACTTCTGCGAATAAAGCATTACATGTTTTCTAGGCATCACACGGAATTCCTTCCTCACTGAATAGGATCATTGCCTGATTTAATAGCTATAATTAAAGTTTGTCCCTAGCACGCATAGTTTCATATATTACCATTTAACAAGGTCTACTTTCTTTGTTTCCGAACACGCTGCTTTTTAGAGGAGCATGTTTATTGATAACATCCACAAATTTTTTCAAATAATTGCACACTGTTGTTAACATCACCACTGAATTGAATTTATCATTCCATTGATTTGTTTTCTAAGTCCTGAATAAATGCCTGCTCATCAAATTTAGCATAGGAACAAAACTTTTTATATTATATGATTTCTTATTAGTATCATCCTGATTATATACATTATTAGTATTTTTGTTTTTTACTCCAGAGTACATAAGTCATAGAATGATCACTAATGCCTACATGGGAAAAAAAAATTACACCTGAATCAAGAATATTTGTTCTGAGTTAGAACAATACCTAGTCATAGGGTAGCATCACTTGATTCTGTAATTCTAGTTGGAGTATTGATTATTTGATTAAGATGAAAATTTTACATATATCAATGAGTTTAAGATAAACATGTGGTTGGTGGAATATATTAAGATCACAATTTAATCACCGATCAACATGTAATCTTTATGCTCAAGTTCAATTGAGTGTAATATTTCATTCAGGGGTTGAATCTGTCACTAGGTGGAATAGGTCCATAGCCAATTCACCATGCAAGAGCAGCATGTGCTAAGATGGCCACCATTAGCCTTCCGCAGATCTGATGGCCCTGAGGTAGATCTTCTTTTTTTGTTCATCTTCTACCAGGGTAACCAAGCTACCCTCCTCATCAGAGCAGAAACCCAATGGGGGTGACAGTTAGCCGCTGACAACTCATCCCTGGGACAGGTAGTACGTGGTTGCCGGGATACCATACAAGGCCTCAGCAGAATCCTACCTGACAATGCAAACACGGAAAAGTGGACACACAATCGCTACTGGCCGCATCCTTTTTCCCACAATGCCTTTCAGTTTTATTCCAGTCTTAGAATTTTCATTGATGATTTCAATTTATGCCACTTTTTTTTTTTCAATTTTAAAACCTGATATACTTTACTTAGTACCGGGACCGCCGTAATACTTTGATTAGGATAAAGGGCATTTCCTAATTATAAAGGTCATCCGCAAGTGCATTGCATTTGTCGGGATGAGCTTAAACATAGGTCGTACATTTTACAATTAACTTTAAATTGAGGTGACTTTTGGTTTTGGGTCAAAGATCAAAGGAAGGTCAGTACCTATCAAACATGCTCAAATCTGCTTGGGGAAATTTGTCAGGATAAATGCTACAGGACTTTTAAAATACCTTTGAATAGATATGTCCTAATCGTTTAGGGTTTGAATTGTAGTCCTACGGTAGGGTCAAAGGTCATGTATTAATTCAAATTAAAGACATGGCTTGAGTAAATTGATTTGTATGGATGATGCTTATGTATCCAAATGGAATGAATTGCTGACCTACAGCAACCTTGGTGCTCTTGTTTTTTGCGGAATTGGGGGGACAAGTTTTTTGAGTTTTGCATGCCCCTTCAGTGTTCAAACTGTAATTATGTGATTATTTACGTAAGTTCCGGTTCTTTTTTTCACACAGCAGTGAAATTATGGATGCATGGGAGGTGGATAAAATCCTGAAGAAGAGTATTTGTGAATGTTTGATTATAAACATCTGGTCGTTTGATCTTACTTTGCAATTGCAGAAACACCCCATTTCTTAGATTTCTCCTCCATTCGGCTCTATAAGAAATTTTATGGGAGAACGTACCTGTGTAGCTTTTTCATCACTTCATAACGCATATCATAGGGTGATTACCATTTTGAATGGTCACCCAGGGACTTAGTGTACGTGCCTGAGTTATTCATAGCAACCGAAGAGAGAGAAAGAGGGAAATGGCTCGATTTTGAAATCGATTACCCAGGATTACTCTTATTCACTGGCTCATTTTAGGAAACTTCAAGGGCCCCGATTGGACCTTTGAGTAATCTGTTCATCATATCCGACTCAACCTGCCAGTCGGAAATTTTCGCAATCAGGAGCATTGACACCTGCTACCCTAAACAGTTTAATACTTTTCAAGCTCCACATGTCTCTTTCGGTGGGAATGAACTTCCACATGTTGTTCTGTCCAATAATTATTTATTTTATTCGTTGGCGAAATAATGACCTTTTAACGAAGAGAAAGCAAATCAATCTTTTTTGGCAATCTCCCGTGATTAATGTTTCGAAGTCAATAAAGGATAATTTTAGCAAAATTTAAACTCCGGTTAGTGTCCTGTGAAATACGATATAATGAATGATTAGATAAATGCATATGAATCACCTCCACCATACCTTTTGTGTCCGAAAAGGTCCAAAGTGTCAAAATGCTTTGAAAAATTTGGGTCAAAGTTGTTTGTAAGTGATGCAGAAGAGTATGTTTTGTTGTACTGGTCCACGACCTAGTGTAACACTCTGTGCAATGGTGTTTCCGTACATTAGGGGCCCACTTGTGAATTTTGAGAGAAAAAAGGACAACAAAAATTTAAGGAGGATTTCAATAATTTCTGACCAATATTTGATAATACCAGACTCCTCATTAACTAACAACAAATTAGTCAAAAGTACTTTAAAAAACTTCAAAAATGCAGATAACTCAATTTTGTTATTGATATAGTAAACATTTAAAAAAACAAATTTCTGATTTTTTTAAAGATAATTTTCATTACTATGTGATATGTGTATAGTTTTATATGTACTTTGTTATTTGGAGTGAGCACACTAGATTAATAGTACAAACGGTCATGCCTGCATATAACAACAATGTTTTTCAGGAACAAGTGTAGCGGGACACCATTTTGGCCTGTTTCACGGGGAAACCACAGATCACCCCACAGAATATTCAAAATTTAAAAGGTTGTAGATACACTGTCTTTAAAAATGTGCACGATATAGCATGGATTACGTATGCAAGCAATTACAATGAACTTTAGCATGTCAACTTACATTCCAGTTTTGCTCAGAACAAACCATGGTTCCCATAGTAACGTGAAAAGCGGGACCACAAATGTTTTGGGTTTTGTTTTACACTGGAAATTAATGACTTGCATTGATTAAACATGATCAGCTAATTACCAACACAGTCAGATTTATTATGTTTATGAAAGCTTTCTGTGTGTGCCTTTAAATAAAGCAAACACTATACATATCTTTCAAGGTTTGATGCCAGTAAACCAAGAACACAATTTTAGCTTTTTTATTTCATGTCACACACTTGGTGTCCCACTTACACGAAATGACACCTTTAATTTAATACATAAAATTAAAAGTTAATGAGTCAATGTTTCATAATTATATAATCTGAAAATTCGATGCAAATGCTGTCTTTAATGGAATTTATAAGTTTGAATACATATCTTCATTGTTAATTTAATTTCAACTGCACTAGTAACGAACACCAAAGTCTACGGCACCCTAATTTAACGGAAACACCCAAATATCGTTGACAACTGTGTCAATTTGCATGGAATAATTTTCTGGGATTATTTGACATGTGTATGTAATGTTCTAGATCCATCATCGCATATCTTTTACCCATCCATCGGATTTAAGGCAATTAAATAATAGTGGATGAACAGTTTATCTTTTGAGTAACATTGAACCCATTCCCTTCTTTCTCATCTTCTCTGGATCAAGCAACGTATACTACAACCAGCAGTTTTCTCAGGAAAAGGACCTTTGCAAGTAAACCTCACCAGTAGCCATTGCAGTACCCACCCCCCGCAGAGTACCTCGCAATGCACGTCAGGGAGGCACAAAAGTGGGGGTAATCTACTGCATAGGTGCACACGCAGTACCTGGCAGCATGGGGCCCATGTGGTGAGTAGCTGCAAAGTGTCCACGCCTCATCAAAACTGTAAATTTCATTTGACAGCATCTTTTATTGAATGGCCGGATCGCCTATTGTGCAGAACATTTTTCAGTACAAATGTTACTCACAAGGTGTTTCCACAAATAATATTATCATTCATTCTATTACCGCAACAGACATGCAGTTTTGAAAATACCGCGCTCTGATTGGTTAGCTAATAGACCAAAAAGTGAATAGATTCCACGAATGCATTTGAATCGCAAGTGCCAGTGTGATGCCGTCAAATAATGCGTAATGCCACTCTCCGCGAAGCATTTTCAGCAACGCGGGTCATTTTTACGCTATGAAATGCACTCGTGAGCGCCAGCTTATCATAACACCATCAAATATTTTGGTTTAAATGTTTAATTTACTGATTAACATTTTGTTATTTTTTGGTAATGGAATAGAAATACGGAAATTTTTGCAGTATCATTTAGTGCTTGATATGTATCCTCCACACGGAAAAATTCTTTCAAATAATTGCGCCTCGCCCATTAGTTGAAAATTTTTCTGAACCTCGTATGCATTATTCTCCCTATAAATAATACTGCACACCCTTTATATTTCTTAATTGGTTTCAGTTTGGCTGACGAAATCACCATGTTTAATCTAATCAGGACAAGCTTGACTCGGGAGAATCTAATATCTTGTAAATTTCTCTTATGAGAATCTAAAATGGATTCCTTGCAAGGCTTTACACGAAATTCTGACCCTGGTGAGTGAATCAAATGAACGTGCTACAACAGCGGGGAAAATCCGTTGCACGTGGGACGTCTTTCCGGAAAATGACGCGATGCTTCTCGGTTTCACTCTGGGACGTCTTTCCTGGAAAATGATGCGATGCTTTTCATTGCATCTCTAACGGTTTGCCCACATAAGGCGCAATGCCTTCTCACTTGCATCGCACGCTATGCTTCTTTTGCATCTGGGACGTCTTTCCGGAAAAAATGACGCGATTTTCTCGTTGCATTTGGAGTCCTTTTCCGAAAATGACCGCGACGATGTTTCTCCGGTAGCATCTGGGACTGAATCTTTCCGGAAAATGACGCGATGTTTCTCATGCATCTCGGCCGTTAACGATGGTACAACAACAACAAACAAACGCTACTTCTTTCCTGTTCCTGGAAAAGGTCCAAGATCATGAAATGCAAAATTTGTTTCTCATTGCATCTGGGCCATTAAAAAATAAATTAGAAAGAATGCTTTCTTGTTGCACTTGGACATGTTCGACAAAACCACCCGGTCCGGGTTAGGATTAATAATGTGTTTCTAGGGTAAAATTTACATCGCAGTTTCTTCTTTCGATTTTGGCCTTTACAATGGGGACAGTACATACTTTTTGAGATATAATCCACCTATTTCGGCCAATTTTGGCCAAAATTTGTCCTTTTTGGTGACAAAATTTTGACCTGTCCTATTTGGAATGACCATATCCATAAACAACAAAAATTACCCAGTGTTCTTTTTTAATTTAATGTTAATTCTTAATCCAGCTTTGAAAATGTAAGCCATTTCATTGGCTTATCCGGGTTCAATTCGTTTTATTGAACCCAAGGTAGTACGCGCTCGTAGAAGTTATTTTTAGGTGAAGCGCTCCACGCGTCATAAACCGCGTTGTGCTAGCTTTCGGCGCGCCTGCCCTGCCAACTTGCGTCTCTTGCGTATGAACGTTGCGTTCAGCGGATTGTTCGATTGTTTTCACTGGGTTGGTGGCAGTCCTTTCTTGTTGTATTTAAGTGTAAATCATCCCGAAATTGTGTTAAAGATGAACTTAAATGATAATTTGCTGTTTAAGAAGAATGAGAATAAAGGTATGATTTTGGGGAACCTGTACCGCAAAGCGGCTCGTTCTTCCACGCAAAAAATAATGGGTGTCGCCTGGTTCAATTCGTCGTAAAGGAAAATACCGGTTCCCAAAGATCATACCTTTATTCTCTAAATTTTCACATAATCTTCTTTACAATAAATAGTTTGGATTTGGATTGTACAATTTAATAGATCTCAAGTGTCAAATTTTATGAAATTTCATTGTGGGCAAATTTGAATTTTTTCTTTTGAAATGTATTTTTACACAGATCTTTATGGAAAAATGGCAAAATATAAGGGCACATAACATTTTAAATTATAACCTTGTAGGCCTAGTATGGCAAGATTCCCGCAATGAAATGTTCTAATTTTCACCAGAGCTGATATAGATCAGCCCGCCCCCTCACTCCTACTAAATATCAGTTGTCAAAAGTGTGTCACACTGCTTAAAATGTTTTTTAAAAAAAATAAGAGGAAAAATTTGCATGGCATCAACAGCTGTGGCCAACATGCCAAAAGAGTGCAAGTCACTACTATTTTGTGTCATTGTTGCATATATCTGTACTCTTACAATTGCTTTCTGCTGAGATTTTGAAAGGAAGGAAAAAAAGTGTTTACTCCTCTTGAATGTTTCAAGGACAAATTGTTTTTAAAGACCACTATCAGTGATTTGAAAAAAAAAATATTGAATTTTGCCAGGAATAGCTTCAAAAGTGAAGGATAAGTTGTAGAATCCTCATAAGGTACCTTTTCCAGCGTAGAAGGGACAGAAAGGAAGAAAGCGGCCAGTGTTCCAAGATACGATTCTCCATAACTTACGTGTTGTAGAGTAAGTGTCCGAACGGGACAGTAATGACTAAAATCTTCTGATTCGTCCTTATTAGGTTTCTTCTGGTCTGTCATTTGCAGGATATGTGAGGATACCTGTACTTGTTACATAATGCAAAAATCTGATTTTTGATGATGTTTTTTTTCAATTTGCGGGATTTAGAAATCGCTGATTGATAGTGTCTTTAAAATCACATAACACAGGAAGATTGCACACCTTCTGTGTACCTGCCAAATTGGCCGAAAATACATTACATATGTTATTTTGCTCTAACACAAGCAGTAGTGATGAGACGTTGTGAGGTGTTGCATCCGGCCACCCCCGGGGAGGGGACAAAACCCAGAGTTAAAAATTTGGTTTTTCGTAACTAACTAAAAAAAAAGATGACAAGAGCGTTCAAGCCTTTGACTTTACGTTGGTGACAGAGTGGTTGCAAACTTAAGGGAAAGATATTCCTACTACAATACCATTTCTAGGGTGAAATTTTTGTAGAAACTGAATCTGAAATAAACAAATGCATATTATATTTGAAAATTTCCCCATAGCACTGACAGGCATATTCTGCCCGAAGTCCTCAAATTTGAGAAAATATCGGTCGCAACAAAAAATAAGTCCTTCAAAAACTGGGACTATCAGGGCTAAACGAAAAAAGATAAACCTTGTCTAGAGGGAGGTCGTGGCTATACAAGTTAATTTGTTTAGCCTTACAACCTTCACAGTTCTGAAGGACTTAGTTTTTTTGCGAAGGCCTTTATTTCTTTCACGCCCTCCGAAAAGTTAGGGGTAGGGCGGTAGGGTGGTAGGTAAATATTACTACTTTATTTGTTTTCCGTACATTCAACATAGTCAAGTTTATATCACTATTTAGCTATTGAATACTGAACACAAACGACACAAGAAGCATCCCATAGGCTCATCACCAGGGAGGAGTTATGGCTTTTTCAATCAACAAACTTGGGCAAAAATTGCCATTTTGTCCCAAACCAATTGTCACCCTGACCGCCGAGCTTTCTAACCCTGTTACAAAAATAAAGAATAGATTTGATTCGCATTTAATGATTGAATATTTACAAATGTTACCCCGTTTGTCACCTTGATTAGCATAAAGAATTAGTCAAATACTAGGTATTTTCATGTTCATACATCACAGGAAATTAGCAAGTCAAATGTGTCACCCGAAATGGCCATTATTTTTGCTAACAATTATAATAAAATTGGCCAAAAAACTAGGTTTGCTCAAAATCAGTGAAA
>JAMKCH010050024.1:0-50791 GCA_023653785.1 Ophioderma brevispina
ACCTTTTTAAACCCATTGTGGCAGGCAATCTCCGCTCGAACTGGAAGATCCACTGGGCAAGGTGAAGGCCCCGTCTTTTCTTTGTCTCTTCTCGCATTGGGATTTGATGAACCCGACTTCAATCCAGCACAGAAAACACGAGCACCCACTTACACATCTACAACAGCATCCTGGATGAGCGGCACAGTGTACTGGTCTGGGATTGTCCTTGAGTTCAAATTCGGGTAATCTACACATAGCCGTGGGAGCCCTTCTTCTTTCGGACCAGAACAATAGGAGAGGCATACCTGCTTTTTGATTCCTTGATGACCCCATTGTCCAAGTGTTGTCTGTATAGATCCCGCCAGCCTTCAGACTGAAGGCGGACCCTTCGGGTTCCGTTCCCTGAATGGAGTCTCGTCTGTCATGTTTATTCGTGACTAGCCTTGATTGGCCTCACACCTAGATCCACTCATGTCCTGGCAAACACTTCTGATCTGCACGTATTTCTCCAGAACTCGCACCTTCAACTCTCTGGACACTGGTCCCCAGTGAAATGGAATTTTATCTTAGATCTTCTGATTCTGTCTGCTGGAGATCACTTGGCTTCAGCACCTGAGTCTGTTGCAAGGATAATGCGTGTCCTTGTCCGGATGGTGATGGTGACTCAAACTTGAGGGATCACGATATCAGCCAGAGGTGTATTGGCAGAGATCCTCATGTCAGTGCTGGCCTTTTATTTACTAACTTGAGGGGGATCTTACTTACAGCGATTCCCTAATTTCAGTGAGCATGGTTACATAGCCTCCAAGCCCCGTTGAAGTCGTCTTTTTGGTTCTTCAACCATCCTACTTCCGCTCTCTAGTGGATTGCGGAGACGCTTGAACCCTCCTTGTCTCGCCTGCGGGAATAGTGACATCGGTCCTGTACGTGCGGTCCCCAAAGTATTCCTTCTGCACCCATTCGCTCTCGTCCATCAACTGACCGGTATATGGCAAAGCCCCCCTGCACAATTTGTAGTTTCTCAGTATCTTGTTCCAGCCACCTTTCTGCAGGCGTCCCACATTCTGGAAGAATCAAGTTAGTCCCGATGATAACTTGAAATCGTGATCGGGAGGATCTGAACGATCAATGCTAGGGTAGTACACCCTACGGTTCCTGTGAATGTTGGTCTAGGCCCAGTTCCACTTTGTGTCCAGCCGAGGTAGGGAATATTGCCGCCACCACCCCCATGCCATAAACCAAAATCATAGAGAGGTACATCTTGTCTTGCGGTTTAAAACTATCAAAAACTGCTTTGGTGATGAGTGTCACTTGGGATCCACTAGCAGAAGGCAGGGTAACCCGACGCCCATCAATCCAGCATATGTCTGTAATGCTCTCCCTCACTTTTCCCACTAGCTGTCCTGTGGGATTCATGCCTGTCCTGAAAATTTTGGAGTGTTGGCCGGGTCTGGAAGGGTTGAGGAAGATGTGGCGCTATCCTTGCTTCATCGGCGTCCTGATTGCCCTCCTGACGCCTTTTGCCGGCTTTTGCCCCTGTAGATAAATTGTTAATGAACCGCTTGTTGACAAGGCTTCTTGGTTGGGGTCTGGGTTCTTACACCTACTTAAAAACCGATATCCTCTTCCCATCATGTGGCCATCTTCTCACATTCTGAAACAGAATTTGGGCCGATCATCTTGACGGCTGCATTCCTCTGCTGGAGTTGGTGGCCGTCTACCATAAGCTTGGTGTGTGTAGACACCAGCTTCTCTTCCCACACTTCCATCCACTGGTCATGCATCTCTAGCCTGGATATTCTCTCCAGTAGACCTTCTGTATGGGCACCCCTCATTTTTGCCTGTTGTGGTGTCAAGATGGCATTCTTACAGACTTGGCCATCTTTTTGCTTTACTCATCTCCTGTTAAAAATGCTCTTCCTCTTGCTGTCCGGACCATGCGTAAAGCTCCAGGTCAAGGGTGGATTCCCATATCTATCTCGCAGGCCCAAAGTCTACCATAGCATTTTTCAAAGAGAATACCCTTAATAAACTGATCAGTAAAATAGGTAGTTTCCCTTTCCTTCAGGTACGCCTCCCTTCGTGATGACTCTCCTGAGGGTCCCTTGCAGACGGGTAATAAAGTCACGGGGCGTTCTCCAGATCCTGTAGATATTGAGTACTTGAGATAGAGTTCTTCACCCGTTTCAACACTGCCGTAGGCTATTGCTAGCCCCTCATGTACATTAGGCAGTAGCTAGTGTTTTGTCCCCTTTTGGAGGTCATCTATAAGGTTGAGGGCTGGGGGACGCAGAGCTTCTCTTGTCCATCTTTTCTCCTCTCTGGATGGAATCTCCCCATCGTCATCTAGCTGGCCCTTTACATGTGTTGACCATGTGTCATAGTCTTAGCCCTCATTGGCAGGTTTCTTCGCACCCGAAAATTAGCTCAATTTTTCTGAATTTTCCACCCTATAAATCATTTTTGTTTGGGCCATCGTCAATGCGTCGGTTGGTGTCGGTGCAGTTGCCTGGTTTGGTGCCTGTTGAGGATAGGTTCCCAGTCAGCTCAACTCCTACGGAACGCACTGCGTCGGAATTCCGACCTTCTCTTGCAAGGAGACTGTGAGTTAAGGTCCCCGTGGGCCTGGACATTTGTAATAGGACAAGGGTTTTCAATATCCATCCAAATCGTCTGTCCTCTCCCCTACCTAAATGCTGTCTACTTGAAATTTGCGGGCAAGTTTCGAGCTTTTCAGCTTGGTGGTTTGTCACATCTGTCTTCTGGCTATCAGAAGGATGGATGATCCACTGGCACTCCTTTTCCTTGCACCAATCCACCCATATGCGGGGTAAATAGGCATGAATGAAGAATGGCCAGGTCCCAGTTCTCAGTGGTAAATTGTCTTCAATTAAGTATCAGGACCACTCTTTCCTGTGTTGGCTCTCAAAAAAGAAAAACAGGTTGGTTGACGACTCCAATTAATCACTATTTTGTTTTCAGCGGTTCTCTGGCGTCACCTACCTTGTATTTACTTTTTGTTTATTTATTGATTTATTTAAAATATGAATAGTTTATTTGTATAAAATGTTTTATTTATTTTATATTTATTTTTTTATTTAAACCTCTATTTATTCCAAGGAGGGTTTTCCCGGACGAGCCCCCAATTTAACCCGAGTTTAGTAAAATCCAAAACAAGTACGCCTAGAAATGAAAGACGAAAACCCTCTTGGTGTGAGGTTATACCCATAAATGAAAATGAACTAGATATTTAATTACTACAATAATTAAAAGTACCATAAAACTAATCTACTAAAAGTTAATCGGGTCCCGAAAAAAAATATAAATACGCGATAACCCCGTATCACACACTCGAGTTTTGGTCTCTACAAATATAATGTGCTAAGAGTCCATTCTCCTCAGTGTCGACTGTCCATCCACCGCATACTCCAGGTTAGGTGTTCAAATCCAATCCTGACAAAGCCCATAACAAAGTTTCTCCTTAGTCCGTGCCGTCATCATGAGTAACATACAAGCGTGTTAACGTCAACAGGTTAAGTTTGACTTTTAAGAGCCTCCAGGCAAAATTAACTGAACTCATTCAGTCAAATTATTGCAATTCAAATGAAATATTTAGGATTCCATTTTATAAATCAAAGTGATCATAGAATAAAATTTAGAATTCCTAGAAATACTATTTTCAATAAAAGGTAGTAACAATTGCGATATCTCCCACATTCGCAGGATACATTTTGAAACCCAGCTCATACAACTGCTACCTGCTTGGCAATTGAGCATCACCTACCAGTTTGACTTGGGCAGTGCTGTAATTTGGAAAATATGCAGCGATCCTTCACCACAACCATAGAAAACCCAATATCCAGAAGGGGTTCACATACGACGATGTGAGCATCAATCACATAAATGGTTAAGACACAAAATAAGGCCTAAAGCCAAAGGGCCTTGTGATCATGATTTGTTGCAAGTACAACCCTTACACTAACAAATCAAAAGAATGATGCTATAATAAATGTGAAATTTTTTTTTTTTTTTTTTTTTTTTTTTTAAGTGTTTTTTAAAAATAAACCATTAATAACAAATGAAGTTCAAATAATAATTCATATTCACAAAGGTATGTTTGAATGAATCAACTGAATAACTTCAAACTATCATTGACCTCAAATAACGTTATTTCCAAACCAGAATTACGATTTTTAAATTGCATATTGTACACACATATCTATACCATCAGCCAAATATGTGCTTGGTTTAAATTTTAAGAGGTTAGTTCTCTATGGTGGTACCAAAGAAGCCAATATTACTCTCATCCGTCAATGGAAACTATAAGAAAGATAATTTTAACATTTGCCGAGGGACATCTGTCACCCTGGTATGCAAGCATGGACACCAGATGGACACTGTCAACCAAGATAGGCCTGGATGGGCTGCAACAGGTGATTGGAGGGCATTGGCCACGTATTCCAGATATACCCCAATGAAAAAAACTTACCCCCTTGCACATTTAAATTTAGAAGGGTTTAAGTAGATTAAACACAATCAAATGGAAGATTGTGCTGAAGAATATAAGCTTGACATCTATATAAAACAACATGGTTTGGGATTTCAAACTTAAAACAAAATATGCCAATATTAGATAGCATAACATCTAAGCAAATGGTCCATGGTTGACAATTTTCCACATGAGTATAAAATAACACAATATAATACTGAATGCTATGTGGTTGTTTGAGTTGATCTAGTTAGGCTAGAGACCGACTTGTAATAATTTTTATTTATCCGAATATCTATTTATTCATTTATCACCATAAAAGAAAATATAACTGAAACAACCTCACCTGAAAAGACCAACACAGGGACATGGCTTGTCAAACGCACTTTCCTTTAATATATACTATATCAATGACATCTCACAACTCCAGGCAAACAGGTACAGTCTATCAAGGTGAGAAGTTAGAGGTATATAATTTTGGGTTTCACTATCTCAACTATGGGCCCATGGACAGATATTGTAAATTGTAGGCACAAATTGAATCAACTTCAGTGAGCAAATTTCCATACGGGTCAATTCATTCAATTCTAACTCAGTGGAGGTCCTTCCTTCCCACCCACACATTTCTACAGAGTTTCATCTGGCTGAACTTCCAAGTTGACAGAATTCAGGATCATGGTTAACAAACCTCCATGGTGAACATACTTCCAGGTTCACATCTTCCATGTTACCATCCACTGAAAGGCTAGCATTCCAAAACCAGTTCCGGCAATTCTGTTTGGAAATATCAGTGTGTTCTCTCTTACCAATCAGTAGCTCCAAGTGCCTTATTGTCCAAGTGTGTATTAGCCTGGGTCTCTCACTGGTCATAGGTGGGGCATTCAGAGTGCCCATGTGGCAGGGGTGTCAGATATCCAAAAACAGTAGAAGGGCAGTGGTCAAATTACAGGTGCTACATCTTTATGTATAGCAAGATGTGTGAACTTTCGGATGCAAACAGTGCTATTTCCCAATTACAAATGTCACAATGGAGGCAAAAAAGAAAAGGACACTAAGACCCCAATCTTTACACATTTTTTATCATTACATTTAGGAAAACTTTCTAGTCCAATCATATTCTTTCAGCTCTAAACCACGATAACAGGTACGAAATAGCTTTTTCACGCTGACTTGGAATTAACACAAGCCTGTTCAAATACCCAAACTAAAATATAAGCTTATTACTACGCATCTATTGGTAACAAAGTTATAGAAAAAGAAGCAGAATGGAAGGAAGTGCGATTATTTTTGCCTCACTACATAAACATCGTAATTCCCTATAGATGCTCGGATACATTCCCACTTACAAATAGTTACAAGGCTTATCCATAATGTATGACTTAGAACAATCAATGAAATGATTACATAAGGACACCACTATGTGTATTTCCATTTGGGATTTAACTAAAAAATTAAAATAATCTTTCATTATTTCGCCTGGCTCTAAAACAATAATTCTATCATGACTGGTTTAAAACAAGTGACGTGTTTGCAATAACGAGCAGCAATTAGGGTCGCAATCAAGTTTGGTGCACAATATTGAGTTGTATTGATGCCTTGCAGATTCAAATTACAGTAAGTGCAGTCACTTCCATTGTCCTGGTTATGCCTTAACCACTCTGCCAAGATGTAAGCAGCTTTAGTCTTTTGTGGTTAAATTAGTTCTTTTAAATAAATAGAATAGAATGATAGGGTTTGCTGTCCATAATAAAGTGCCCTAAAAATGTGTCCCACATAAAATCATCAAGTAATTCATTATTTTCCTCATTTGGACACATCAGGCTATCCAGATGAAAGTACAACTGGGATTAAGTACATGCCTTCCATATTCAATTCAATGACCATTGAATAACTATGGTCAAGCCATGATCAATGCATGTTGTTGTCTTATGTATTGCATGTGACACCCATGCATTGATCATGATCATGACCATGACTATTCCAAATGAATCCAATACCCCACATATTAGGTATTTATTCATTCCAGTTGTACCCTCCATAGGAGGTACATGGAATTCATTCTTGAATCGCTTTTTTTTTTATTACAAAACAAACTCAAAACTTCTTTTTAAATTGTAGGCAACGTGACCCACATGGCATTCACTTCTGGCTATTTTAGTTTTCTGAACATGTAGATGTGTAGGATGTCAAGCCTCAACCCTCTCATGAGAAATCACTTCCTTAAGTCATGCCAACAACCACTTTATGACCATCTTACCCGAGCTCTCGTATACTGGGTCAATTTGAAGATCTTGGAAATTCAATGCCTGGGTGACAAATTTAATTGGATGGTTAGGTCTTGGAATCACTCGGTGTGCAGCTGATCACTCTAGTCTTCATGTTAAACATATTAACTTGGGATTTAATTGTATTTTGTATCATTACATTACAGCAAGGGCAAATAAATTTATGACTCTCCCTTTTTGAATTCATATGCGATTAGGACTTCATGCTTAGCAAAAAAGTGAAAGGGATGATGACTTCAAGTCGCCCTTTGGCCCAGGGTTAACCGGTATATGTGAATTGTTTGCTATTGTAGCCAAATCCAAATATGACCTCTCCACCCAATCAGGTCTTGCATGGTGGTTGCATTGCATAGGAGATATGACCGCCGCACTCAATCAGGTCTCCAGGAGTTCCATGCTTAGGAGATATCACATCTGTACTCAATTCGTGTCTCACAAAGTTACATGCAAAAGAGATACAGCAAGCAAACATGATACTTATCTGAGATGGGCACACCATATTCTTTTTGAATTATACATGTCTGCTCAATTCAATTGGATTAGAAGCCTTTTTATCAAGCAAGTGAATAGCTAGATCATTTAAAGCCTTGGGCTTTTCTCTGTGTCAATTTTCCAACTTCAATCAAATCATATTGTGATATCAAAATCAGATATTCCAGCCAAATATTCAGAATTATAAATTTTGTTCTCTCTTCTCAGAAACTCATCTGGTGGGTGATTCAGATTATTTCTCACAAAGGTAGTAAAAATTAAGTTCACACCATACCAGTCGACATAACAACTGACTTTAAAAGCAAACAAAAGAGAAGATATAAATATCATATAAATTATCAACATTTGCATCTGAAAATTAAAAAGAAGTACCAAAGTTGAAATTCTGAACTTGCCTACCATCCTATTGGTCAAGTCCTGTTGTAGAGAAGTGTGTTTGGAACTTAAACTATGTCCTTCTGTTCCTCTAATAATTTAGTCCATCGTGGTACGGTTATGTGTTCAATAAAAAAAAATGTGAAGTGCCTAGCTCCATAGCCACAGGGATGAAGTTATGCAGTCATACCCTTAAAAATTCATCAAAAGGTCCACTTGTAGAGAAAATTTTGAAAAAAAATGTACGATAAAGCCAAATTTTGAAGAAAAGAAAATACACTTAAAGGTCCTTTTTTCTCGAAAATAGCAATGTTTAAAGAGACCATTGTTAATAAGTAAAATGTCCATTTTCCCCATTGAACGCCTGCACCCACAAAATCAATCCTGTAAAAGTGCATTTAATTTAATATTGTAAACACTATCCAATTAATGATCTATCTTATGATAGGACAGTAAAGCTAATACTCAACTCATCTAACACCAGGGAACACAAACGTTTTCTCGACGTTTGACAAACGTGACAAAATGGTAAACCAGTCACCAAACGTTGAGAACCGTTTGACAACGTTTTGAAGTTCAACAAACCGTCCCACGTAATAAGTACGTGCTAAAAACAGTCTTTTTAAACGTTTTGAAAACGTGATATGTTACCTGGATGATGTTGGTCTTGGAACGGTTTGTAGACGTTCTGACGACTTAATATGCAGACACTCTCACAACGTGTCCTTAACGTTCTTATATTAAAAACATGCCAATAAGAAATGGGTTTTGCAGCGTAGAAGTTATTACATTCTAGATGGATAGTATTTCCCAGAGTTATTTATTTTGAATCTGTCTAAAGTCAGCGGAAGAATACCACCCCGATTTCTTCTAGGTACGGAAATAAATCAGATGCTTACTAACGGAGCATGCCGCACTGCTTTCTTCCGCTGCCCTTATTCTCTGTTTCGCGGGCTTTTTCCTCATTTGCGTCTAGTCCTCCGCGTATACCATTGGCCATCGCACTCCGCCCATCACAGGCTTTTTTTGGTCATGTGTGTGAAGATTCGCGCATTATACTTGCGTGTGTAGCGGGCGCGGAGAGAGTATTTATTATTGTTATTTTTATTAGTATATTATTTTTGTTATTATTTATTTTGCCTTTATTTTTGGCATTATTTATCAACGTGCGATTATTCTGTCAGCACAGATGGTGTCTAAATTTCAGGGCTACTGCAAAACTCGGTCACTTAATAGGTTCACTCACTTTGACAAAAAGATACAACTCTTCTGATACACTTCGAGCTATATAAATATAAATTACCCTTACATTTGTGAGTCGTCTAGCTGGTGTAGTGCTTACGTATTTGGTCTTCCACGCAAAGGGTCCCAGGTTCAATTCCCAGTACAGGTAAGTGGTAATTTGTGTCTGTCAAACCAACTTGTGTAATATGCTTGATGTAGATTTCCTTGCAATATACCGATCAGGTATAGTACCGATTTACCATTTTTTTTCTCTAATATTAGCGTTTAATTAGGCAGTAATTTAAATGTTTTGCACGGTCTCATAACGTTTGCGAAATGTTTTAATGTTATTACGTATAAGGCGTTTTGATAACGTTCTCAAATCGTTTTAATAACGTCTTATAAACGTTTTGAAAACGTGTAAAAGTGTCTACACAGTCACGTGTTTAACGTGTTAAAATGACGTCAAAATGACCAATTTTAAAACGTTTTTAACGGTTTGTCAAAAGTCATTTGGTAGCGGATAACACTTCATGAGATGACACATACGAAAAAAAGCCACATGCACATGGGCCAGGGCACTGACACATCATCAAATATTGTGTTATTCTAAAAAGCATGGGCCACTTACATCGTGGGAATGCGAGGTTCCCACAGCCCCCAACAATAATATCCGCTTCTTAATCAAGCATGACCTTTGTTCTGATTTAAATAAGCTAGCTTGAAAACAGGACCATGGTGTCTACCCAGTTAGAATGAAATCATAGCAGAAAAATGGAAATAGGCCTAGTGTTTGGATTCCCACAAGTCCCGTGCAATATGTACACGGCAGAAATAAAAGTTCTGACCAAAAAGTTCTGACCAAAATCACTCTTCAAAAGTTAACAGGCACAGTTAATCTCTTATGCTAGCTACTGTTCACTGGGGATGAAACCACAATAGTAGTAAAATATAGTAGATTTCAAATCAACAGTACGCTTTCTAATTTGAAGATACGACCCCCCCTCTATGAGAAGATTAGGTAATAAAGCATAACCCACATGGGGAGTATGATTTCAGATGGAAGGAATAGCATGTTACGTGCAAAAGGTAGACACTTCAAACAAATTAGTCATTTTGATATGGAAAGTCAGTCAGTGGGGAGCCCACCAAGAAACAAATGTTATCTTACTTAAATTAAATAACTGGACAGTTCACCATTGGAAAGAGTTTGAGAAAATGTCAGGCTCTCATCAGGAGTGGAGTAGCTATGACTTCTCAGGACAAATAAACAAAAAAAAGACATAACTAAAAATATGTTATATTAAACACGCACATATCCACCCTGCGAGGTGCGCCAAGGCGCGATTGCCAATTATTATTACCGCTCCACGGAAATCGTTACAAGATAATTCGCTTCATCTAGGTGGGAGCTGGCTAGGCGCACAACTCAATCAGACTTAGTAGATAGTAATATCGCCCATAACAAAAAGCTACCCAATTATCCTGGGTCAACAAAGCAATTGAGACCAAGTATCTGGTCCAAGGAAACAACATGTGGCCACAATGGGCTCGAACTCACGATTTTAACGGTTCGTTCAATGATCATGAGTCCTGCACTTATCAACTGGACCACCATGTGCATATAGGCCGTCATTTGCCATGATGGCTCTGAACAGGCAGCGCACTAAGACTGACCATGCCAAACAGAGACCTGCCTCTCTGCTACAATAGAGTTATTATGGGGGGGATGGTTCTGAAAAAGCTTAATATTGTGAATTTACTATTTTTTCCAAAATAAACATATAATCCTCGCTTTCCCCTTGCGCCTGATTATCAGGAGTTATACTTTTTCAAGGATTTGGGATGGAGACAATTTGATACAAACATTGCACTTGAAATTTACAATTTGGATATATAGAAGTGATACACATGTTTTTAAATTATACCCATGACCAGTTGTACGACCTTGATATTATGGAGCAGATGAATCTGTAGGAACTTGAGTGTACACTTCAAAACAGCAGTAACTATTAAAACTCAATTTTTAAAAAAATTTGGAATGGTGTTTTGGTTATTGCTATACAAGACAAAAATAATCTGTGAGTTTGAACAATGAAGGGGGGGGGGGGGGGGGGGCAAAGGGTATAATTAAAAAAAAAAACATTCACAAAGCCGACTCAAACAGCGAGAGTGGTGGCCCATTCAAAACTTCGTCCAAGAATGGCAGTAATGGCATTGGCAACTGGATTTGTTTCAAAGAAAAAGAAATCCTCCACAATTTGTTTGCTGTTGCAGAAGGAACAGGTTACCGCACTTTATATACCAAAGTTTCAGTGATATTAGTGATGTTTGGACAAAGAGGTGTTTATAAAATTAGGTAAACAGCCTTGCAATTACATAGAAAGTTCACTGGAAGCAAACTGCCGAATTTACATTAGGATTAGTTTCTATGCTGACTTCCCTTCTGTGAATATCTTTCACATGACACCTGATATATTGGAGCTTATCATTCCAAATTTATCTTGGTACTTTTAGCACGTAGCTCGCTGCTGATGTGGAACTATGACACTATAAATGCTAGGGAATTGGTCTTATTTTAGAAGTCACACAGCACATGATCAATTCATTGTAACATCTATGTTTGATGGGCAATGTCTGCGAAATTCTAGAAATACTTGAATTGATGATGGTACTTATGCTATATGGTCATACTTTATTGCAAACCAGGCTTCCTGAACTTCTTCAACACCTCTTTCAAAAGCATGCAGACTTTTGAAATACTTAAAGACCATACCCAGGACCCTTGCGAAGTGTGTTCATTTGGACAGAACTTGAAGAGATGGGCAGGGCCAAATGGCCCTCCAACTTTCAAAATTGGAGGGCATCCACAGCTAACACGAAACGTTTCGGAAACGTCCAAACGTTTCTGCAACGTTTCCAAACGTTTCTAACGTTTCCAATAGGTCTTACTTTGGTTCAGTCTTTGAGAAACGTTAAAAAACGCTTTTTTAAAACGTGACTGCACCTTCGTATTAGAATTGGTTATTCAAATTTCGTTTGTGGAATGGATTTATTACCTTTTAATAATCACCAAAATAGGAATTATCATTAAGACGAAACTACGACGTTCGCGAAACGTTTCATTAGAACCAACTAAAAACCAACTTGACGAGACGAAACCGCAACGTTTCCAGAAGGTTTGAATATAACTGAAAGATTGAAAATGTTGTTCTGGTGTCCACGGTGTGTTTTTGTTCAGCATTAAATGTAATAAATAAGAATATAAGAGTCATAATAATAACAAACATATAATAACAATAATAATAATTAATAATAATAATATATGATCGCAGGTTAGGCCACTGATGATAAGTATGCTTCATGTCATTCATATTCGATCCCGTCTCGTATCTACTAAATGGATCCAAATATCCCACCATAATTATCAGTTTTAGTTCATGTGTACATCATCAATTCATTTATTTTGAATTTCTATGAATTCATCAGTCAACTCCTCAATCAGTCAAATGTTGTATGAATGGCACTGTTGTCTCTCCCAAGATCAGTATGAATCTAACCTCCATCGTAACGTCGGTATCAGTTTAGTCACTGCCCGGGGTCATGTTTCAAACACACGTAAACAAACGGGTGTGACACAGCACGGTTACGAACATCATCACCATTTGGATGCTGTGTTTTAATTTTGCTCTAATGTTTGACGTATTCAGACTGACGATTCTAACACTGTGAACATTAAGGAATACCTGCTGTGCTCCACCGACTACCCTAATGCTGTAGATATCCTGGATACCATACGCTATAAAATTTAGGAGAACACTCGCACAAGCTTCGCTTCGATTACCATGTATGGTAACATCCCATTCTTTACATTTCCTACAAGACAGTTTGGACAAGGGTAAACACACTTGAGCACATTGTATTCAGCAAGCTACAGTCTTAATAAGGGTTAGAGGAATAGTCTTTAAATCAGGTAGGTTTTATATCCGTCTTTCTACTTTCAATACAAAAA
Source organism: Ophioderma brevispina (assembly GCA_023653785.1). Taxonomy (NCBI): domain Eukaryota; kingdom Metazoa; phylum Echinodermata; class Ophiuroidea; order Amphilepidida; family Ophiodermatidae; genus Ophioderma; species Ophioderma brevispina. The sequence continues at coordinate 12,860 of JAMKCH010050024.1, forward strand.
AAAACCCAATTCAAGAACGACCACCACAGCTGCACTGCAACATCCAATATCGCCATTTGTTTCAACAACGCTATGATGATATTGGCCTATCAAAACACAGCCCCCACAACTAATATCGCATGTGTTCCTTTGCTCATTGTCACCTTCAACATTTCATTACTCGAGGTATTAAAACGAGCAAGCACAAATTGATTATCTTATGTAGGCCTATCTTGCACGCTATAGTACATTGGATTGGAGTATAAATAAAATTATTTGGATATCGAGATTTTTGGGAAAACACATGTAACAGTACAAAAATAAAAAAATTTCCATGGACAAACATCTGTTTCCAAAATAGAGAGACTTTGCGGAACTTAACGAACATTCTTGCTTACATTAAAAAAGTTCTGGCAACCAGAAAAAAGTGTGATATAGGAAAGTTAAAGAACGTTGTAGAAACGTTTCCAAGGTTCTGCAAACAGAAAAATGTATGCTATAGCAACGTACAGAAACTTGTAGACCGTTTGAACGTTCCTCAACGTTTGTCGAAAACCAATGCCGTTTCCGAACAGGTTTCGGAAACGTTTTGTATTGTTTCGAGGACGTTTTAAATAGTGTTGTAAAACGTTTCCAGAAGTAAAAAAGTGTCTACAATTTTACGTTGCCAAAACGTTCATTGAAACGTTCTCCGTAACCAAACTGAAACGTTTGACAACGTTCTGGAAACGTTAAATTGGTTAGCTGGGATGGCCCACCTTCATCGGGCTTATATAGTGGCAAGAGAAAACTATAGTTTAGGTAGTGAAATGCCCAGATAAAGTGCCAAGCGACCCCTCACTTTGAAAATTGTTCCCACTGCCGATGGAATTGTGTGTGCCTTTATGCGAGACCTTTGTGTGCACCTTAATTTTTTTCCAATAAAATACCCACAATTTTGCCATTTCACTAGCTGTTATCATTTGAAGATGAGCTCAATTACCTCCAAGGCCCCAGCCATAGAATCGGCCTGCAATTGAAACCAGATGGCTAAGGAATTATTGATGGGTTTTTTGTTGAGGTATGCCCAGAGATGGTGCATAAGGTGTACAAAGATTACTTAATTTGGTTATACGATCAAGGTGGCAATATAAGAATGCTTCTTCAGCACCTTTCTCATATTGCAATGAATCATTCAAGTGGATGCTTAATTTTTAAAAGATTCCTTTATACATGTGTCACATTCATTGGATCGCAAATCTGGTAAACCAAATGTGAAATGTTCTTATTATGAATTAAAAATGTTTTATACTATTTTGATAGAAGCAATTATTCTAATCTTGATACCAGAATGAGTGTCCATGGTTGGAGGGTGAGAACTTTTAAAATCTTGAAAAATGTTCAAATACACTATTTGAGAGCAGCATCAATATGGAAGGAACAGAATAAGGTTTTTACACATGGGTTAATGTTCTTTCTTGCATTGCTGTAATAACTGGAGCATTAAATTGGGCATTTATGAAAAGTCTTCAAGTCATAATCTTGTTGAAAAATATGGCAGAATTGTTAATCAATTGTCCTTCGAGATTTCAAGGGTGAGGGGATTTTGTTGAAGTTGGATCTTTGCAAGTGGGGTACTGTGGAAGGATTGTTTGTTTTTACGGGACTCTCGTAAGGTTTACTCATGTTAGTGTTTCCAATACGCATGTAAAAGTGACTATTGCATAGTTCAAAAATTGGAGCATTAAATTGCGACACTTTACGGGATGCCATTTTTGATTTTTACAAAATGGTTTTGAAAAAAATAGCGGTTATGGTATTAATTTTCATCAATTTTCCTTTGAGATTCAAGGGGGATTAGTTTTGAAGTTACTCAGATAGATCTCAAGAGACACACCACTGAATTCGTTGCTTTCTTTACCACACAATCTATAGCATGGATTGACAGGAAAGTGAACCAAGGTGTATCGAATGTTTAACTGTAATACAGTCCCGGAATAATAAGTCAAATCAAATTGCACTCCTTGGTATTCAGGATATTTAAAATATTCTAACGTCAGTTGCCAGTAGGTTGGAAAGTTACTCAACTTTAAGATGTCGGAACACAACAAACAACAAGGCTTAGAAAACAAACTCTTTGCCAAATGTCATATGTAAGGTCTATGGGGTCTGCGCTGCAATATAGTTGGACTTGGCCTTACTTTCAACCAACCCCTTGCAAAAGCATTAATAAATCAATGTGGACATTATATGACCGATGCACAAATGTATCAGAAGCGCTTTTACAGATTTCTAGTTTACCACTTGAGGTTGGACGACTGATCACTAAGTCTAGAGATGAGAATCGGTAAGTGAGGCTTCGACGAGCAAAAATGCCCAAAGCCGCTACTACTTTAACTCGGGGATGGCGCTAAATGGACAATATTCTCAAAAACAGCTCCATTTTGCGCTGGGTTGAGAGAAAGGCAACGCGAGGTGGTAAGTGGCCTTGCCCAAGTGCACAACACATGGCCTCAGCGGGACTCGAACCCGGACCTTTGGGGCATGAACCGGTCGTTGTATCCATGGACCACATTGTTGCCCTCTGTCGTGTCCCAAAACCTTAGTTAATTAGGAAAATTGTGCAAAAATGCACCAAAAAGAATAGCTTGCCACTAATAATCAAGAAAAAGTCAACCCTTAATTTAGGGTAAGGCAGCCACTGCAGCAACCTATGAAATGTTCATTGTCACCATCAGGATCCCAATTCATTGTGTTGCACACAATCAACAAGGAAAATGTGGTCACAAAGTTTATTGGGTAATATTTGAAAATCTCAATAAATAAATAAGTTATGTTTGGAAATATACTGATAACACTGAAATTTCAAGGATTGCCTACTTGAAGCCTACAAAAAACTAGTCAAAAACTAGTCCCAACAGTAAACTGTGAAAGACTCACTCCAAAATTAACTAATTGATTAAAAATGAAAAGCTCAGTTTGCAATAGAGGTAAAGGAGTCTTACTTTCTAGTCATATAAATAAGAGCAAAAAGGTTGATAAGCTTGCCAAATTATAGCGGTTACATCCAATATTGTACAATGCAATCAGCATTTTAAAGAAAAAAGGATATCACTAAAAGATGTAATTTAAATCCCATATAGAGCCTGCTGGTTCAGCATTGTTAGCTCCCACACCCATAGCCAGTGTGCACACGGTTCACAAAAACTTCCAAAGGTTGAAACTCAGAGGTTAAAAATTAAATCCAATTATTTACTTTACTCCAAAAATTACGTGCCAACACGATGGGTTTTGAAACGCTGAAATCATCCCCCTGACCATTCTCCTCCCGCGTCTCATATCGGAGTGTTAGACCGGAGTCACATTACCGGAAGCCGTGCACTTCGCGCGTGGTTTATCTTCAAACAGGAATTTGTTAAAAAAGATGGACCTTGCCGAGGGTACCCCGCTCACTATCCCCCGACGCTGTCCACCACGGCACGACACTCCAAAAACACTCCAGAGTGTTTGAGTTTGAGTTTCACCCCCAGTAGAGTTTTTTAGGGGGAATAAAACCCCCGCCGAACATCGATAAAACTCCGGAGTTTAACCTCCGAATGCGTCCACACAGCCAAAAAACCCGATCGACACTCAGAGTTTTGAAACTCCGTAGTTTCAGCCTCCGTTGCGACACGAGACTTTTGTAGTGCATCGATCCGGATGATTTCACAAGAATGACACCACGATTTGGAAGCAGTTTCTGGGTCAATTACAACCAGTGCATTCAATTTAGAATGCATAACACGTATGGGTTAGCGAGGGCGGCTGACAGGTACTAAAGCCTGTTCTGAAATTACTCCACAACTTGGTGATGGCATCTTTCTCAAGTCACTTTACGGGTCAAGTTAGAGAGCACAAAAACAGTTTTGTGTTATTTGCAATGTAAGAGGAACTACTACTTTTGTAAAAAAGGATAGGAGCAGATTGTCAACATATACAATTATTGGTCAAAATCAAATAGACTCCAAACACATGCTGAAAAATGGTGTGGTGCCTGCAAAATATATAAGTTACAAATGAACTGGTAATCTGATTCATAGAGAGGAACTCAGTCTTGGTTATAAACATTTGTGTTATATAATTCTAACAAACATGTGCATATTCAGTATAATGCCAATAAATACCTTTAATCTTTTTCTTAAATCAAAAATCTCATTTTGTAAATCAAAACATAGGAATCAATGCCCAAAAAATGGTTCTTAATGTATAATTAATTTAGTTTCATAGTATATTGCAGTTGTCACTGATATTAAAGATGTAATTTTGTGATCATGCATCATTTAATTGTGTGCATTCATTCATTTGTGTGTTTCGATGATATGAATAAATGTTTCACATCCACAGTGTTTCAGGGCCACTGTGTTGTATTTCTGTCCATTTTATATTACAACATCTCAAAAGATACCATCAGAATCAGCATTTAGTTATTTTGTGAGGGATGGAATCAAAACCTGAGCTATTTTAAAAGGATTAAATCAAACAGGTTTGTAAGTAGCAGGATAGAACCTGTAGTAGTGACATTGAGCATTGCGATTAGCAATACCAGTAAGAGGAAAAAGGCACAGAATTGCAGTCTATTATACAGGACATTGTAGGTGGGGGGGGACATGCAAAGGTACTTACTTCTTTTCCCCAGGCTTAAAAATAGCAATAGTTTTTGCCATCAGCAATTTGGATTTTGATAAAGTCCTAGGGAGATGACAAAGTACAGGTTGACCAGTTTGTAAACATCACTGAAGCCACAGGGGTCTTACTGTAAGTACACCTACAACTTACGTTTGTAGATCAATACCAGCAAGTAGAAACACATTGATTTTACAAATGGCAGGGTTTCTATTTAGAATACCTTCAGAGGATTAGTGGTGTGAAATCTTAAAAGGCTTGGACCAATTTACATTCCAAATGATTTCTGAGATTTTGCAACAATAGAAATGCTGTGTATAATACGACCACAGGATTTTAATTGTATTTACATAGGCAGGACGTTCCTAGCATTTAATTTCTCATCCACAGATGAAAACGGAAAAGGGCAAATCTTAGGTAAATGACAATTAGATGGTGGATGTAGCGTTGGGACATTTGTGGCTTGGTAATAATCCATACTTCATCCAAGGAACCTGCAAGATGAAGTAGGATTTACATCCGCGAAGTCAATCAAGTGTTCGATTGGCATACTCACACAGCCATTAACAATACGTTGTCCACTGCCTTGTAGCTAGTTCGGGATGCACATAGTAACAAAGGCTGTAAACTTATACTTGAAGTAAAAAAAAAATGGAAAAGCAAAATCAAGTCTTGCCAATTAACTTTGTGCTAAAGGCATCTGAACACACGCAGATCATGGTGGGACTTGATAACAGCTGTAAATGTACTGGAAAAATGTATAAGTAATTTCTAGTCAGTAAATCATTTATATTAGAAAAACATCAGTACATAAAAGCCTTATTAAAGCCATGAATTACACCTCTAAATTGAACATTTTTCTAGTGCTGAGTAACACTATGGGAAAATTCAGCAATAGTATAGTCTAGATTATTGCAGTCTCACTCTTGCTATCAAACATTTCAATTGTTACAAGCATTTGCAATGATGAAACTGCAGTGAAATGTCAGAATTCACTTAAAGGTGCTGCAACAAGAGATTTTGAGGCTGGCATGTGATTGTGTCATCTGTGGTTATTTCATTATAGATCGATAGGACACTCAAAAGATTTCTTACCTTGTAGTTTTGTCTTGAAGGGATAACAAAAGGTGATTATGCTTTCATGTCAAAGAAAACATAGGCTGCTGAATTTCCTTATTTGCTCTATATGAAAATAGAATTTCATAATTTTTGTTATCAAAGAAAACATTTTGTCAGCTTAATTCTTTCAGATTTGGATTATTTTTGATAGAAAGATTTACACCCGTGCAAAAATAGAATTTTCAGATTTTTTTGGAGACACCTGTTATGTGGAAATCTCCGTTGCACATGTAAGCCAATAGACTCAGGAGGGATACACAGAGCATCTTCATTCAAGGCATAACACGATGACAAAACCTGGCAACAAAGAGATGTTCAACAGAGCCTAAAGCAACATGTCAACATTAAAAGGACATCGGTTTAGTTATTCAAAGCCACATGAGTTGGTAAGAGTGATGGCATGTATGGACAAGGCAAAATACCACTTATTGCTCTGGATCTCACTGACCCTCAAGCCATTTCTATTGAAGTCTTGTAACCTACACTTGGGTATAAAATGGTGAGGTTTTAAGGGCACTTATATTAATACTCCAACCATGGCTAGCAGATTTAGTATGCACTGGTGTTTTTTTAGGTGTCTTTAAATAATTTGCAAAATCTGCAGTAACACTGATTCAAGACCAGGGATGTTTGGATTCAATTGAGTGTATTTCTCATGCTGATTTCAAATACAGTAGTGGCAATTTGTAATTTTGAAACTTAGTTTAAGTCTGTTCCACTTCCATCTGCAAAGGGTTAAGTTAGGTTGTCTCTGTGGTTTGCTCTCACTCCCCTATGTAGTGCCTTTGTAGAAAAATAGGACACAAATTCACCAAGGAAGTCACTGATTTCAAATTCTCTCCAATACTGCATTGTGAATTTTGTTGGTTTCACAGCAGGCATGGATTCCTGAACTGGGAGAAGATCTTGGGAAGTTATCCAGTGTTCCAATGAGTTCCTCTTAATTGGCAGAAACCAGCAAGCTTGCTAAGGATTGACAAAATTCACAATACATTTTGGAGAATAGGGTTAGTTTGTTTGGATTTCTATCTGATAAAAATTTGGCTATAATCCACATTAGGTCAAATCTCCAGAAGAGAAACATACCCGAATGAACCCACACTACAATTACATCCACTAATTTGAAAACAATACATTGTGTCAAAGCTGCAGAAATATTTTTTTTAATTCAGTGTCTTCTTACAGCATCATCATAATAATAATTTTAAATGGTTCTTTTGTGGTTGATACCAGAAATATTACCTCATTGAGAAACACTGGACTTGCCTGTGACTTGCCCAATATTTGGTTTATGCTCAGGCAATATAATTCTCGTATCAACCAGAAGTCATCCAATTTGATATTAATATCAGTCATTATAGGTTAGATTTCTTCTCCCAGTGGGTTATCTAGTATTTTGAGACAAAGGGTGGAATTTCAATGTGCTTAGAAGGGTAAGTGTGGGTTTCTCATAAATATCTTCATTTCTTTTATTTTGGTTTTGGTTTGTTTGCTGATCAGTGCCCAGAGGCAGGAGGGCCATTTTCTTTCTCTCTGCTTTTCATCAGTCACTCTTTGCAACAACTTTGTTGTCTACTTCAAAAATGTTTCAATTAAAATGAATATTGAGAGGAATATTTTTTGGTAAATATATACAGTTTTTAGTAAAAATATACCCCTAACAAGACCAATTTATAGTAAAATTACACCCCAAATGGGACATGTGTTCAATACATAAATAATGGTTATACATTTTAAAGAACCACTATATACGAAAAAAGCACTTGTGCTAAGAAAATTGACAGTCAGTTTCATTTTGTTGATGCAAGTATGTAATTTCACTTTCCTATCTGTATCACTAAATCTTCACTGAATTTAAACTGAATTTGATACCACTAGCAGGACTAGAAATGACTAGTTCGCAACAAGTCCTGCTTTTTTAAAACGAGCACGGGTAACCAATCAAAGTTGGAAAGGAAAGTTGAGAGGAAACTACTAGTCTGTTGTCTTTAAAATTATTGCTCTTGATGTGCAATGTGCTTATGTTTGGTGGGAAAGGCCAGGTTAAGGAAGTAATTTCATCCTCCAACTATCAGTGACGTAGATTTTTTCTGGGTTTTGCTTAGAAATTGCACAAAACAGCCAATTGAGAACTATTTTCACGTACTAGAAAAGGACTAGATGAGGTGTGTATTTTATCTGAATACTGCTTAATGTCACAGAATTTCTATAAGTACCTCTCATGCATGTATTGATAACATTATGTTCCAATGTTACATTTTACTTTTCAACAAGCACTTTTCATGCACTCTATAGACTTTCAACCATCTCCAACAAAGCTAAACAAGATTGTTTCATACTTATTAGCTGACAACTTTTGTTAGATTGTGATACATCTTTAACTACAACTATTTAAATTGGATTAGAAATTAGCATGTCAAGAAAAAATACACCAAGCAACTTGAGATGTTGAATAAATACTTCAAAACTGTGATTCAAACATGATGTTTAACAGCATATAATGTAACACAGGGTCAGTTGTATGAAATGCATCAAATGCAAGCATTTCTAACACTTAGGAAGTTAGGTATATGTAAATTATTCAACCCATCATGTAATATTAACTTCATATAGTATACAATAATGAAATTTGAAATGGTAACCCTACATTCAATTATTCAACCCAATGGTAAATGTTTTCATCATTTGACAGATATTTTCAGAATACAAATTAAGCAAAAATTAATGTTACTGTGGGTTGTTGTTGCCAAAGTAACGAGAAATGAAACTTGATATTTTAAATAATTCTGGTATTATGTTAAACCCCTGTAGACACACTAAAACAGATTAGTCAGTGGGGAGTTCTGCAAACTAATTTGTCAAATTTTGGCACTGATTTTGATCAAATTGAATAAAAAAATATATATAATTTTGACACCAAAATTAGTTAAAAATTGACAAATACCTTGGCGGATTTACTTGATCAGCAATGTTGTGAAGCCTATTAATAATTATGACAAGCACGATGTTTCTACTTTGTAATTTTTACATAATTACTTTATACCTTTCATATCTCCTTTGTATTGTGTTTTATTTTAACAGAATAAAGTACATGATAGAGTAGATGCAAAGGGTATAATGTAATTATATCATTTTTTGTATGTGTTGGATTAAGGCGTAATGGAATATAATTTGAAATGAAATTGTGGGAAGGTAATTATCAGAACATCTCCTATTGCTTTAAATCAAATGGCCCATAGGAGGTGCAGAAGTTAAGTTGTTTTAACTGTGCATGTCAACCTATAAAACATAATTTATCTTGAAAGGTATTTATCAATACAACTCTTTAAAACACATACAAATTGTGTTATGCAGTCAATACTAATTTCACTATATGCAGTCAATTCTTACCATAGATGAAAAATAGGGATGCACTTTCAACAGTAACAAAACCTGCAATTAGTGTTTTTTAAACATACAGAAATACAGAAGTATCTACAGGTGTCCAGAAAGAATTACACCCCTAACTATTGGTGACCAGATTATTCAAAGTATATCATATTATGATAAATTTAAAAATAATCTAACCCACAATTATTTTTCATATTTTAATGGCAAAAAGCACTCGATTGGTTCAGTAGTTTTGAAGAAATAAGCGATTATTAACACAATTTCACTGGACCCCTTCCTTCCACGTTTGTGTAATAAGCGATTATACAGAACAGGCGAGAATAATCATAATTTCTCTCAAATTCAAGGTCTAAGCGGGTAATCCTATTAAAGCTGATATGTGTGATGTGTGGCGCGTTGTTAATCTGCAACTTTGTCTGGATTTAGACGATACTCCGCCTGATGGCGCAATGTTCTGTAAGTCGGGCGGTCACCGCCTTCTCCCAACAGCGACTCTTGTTCAAATATTGACTTTTCCACCCGTGTCGTGGTTGCAAGGAGGATTTCTGTTGAATTTTTATCTAAATTCCTGCCTGACCAGGTCTGCATGACCAGTTCGGCATATCTGAAAAACCTCGAAAACCACAAATGCCCTTTGTATGGCGACAAATGTGACCTACCATCTTGGTTTCGTGCCAGTACTTCTTATAACATGAGTATAGATTAAAACGCGGAATTTTGATTGCACTCAAATCATGCCTTTATTATTTAAATGTTAGAATCCCCATCTTATTGGAATAAGATGTCTAATTTGATTAAAAAACTATTGTGAAAATTGATGGTTCAGTTTATCCCCCTGTTAAAGTATTGATTATACTTCTTAATTCATCTATGCAGTGCCACCCCTAGTTCCACCGAAACAGATGTCACATTTTCTACAGATTTTATTGGTGTTGTTTTTTAAATAAAGATGAATCATTCTTGTTTATTTACCAGGTTGTGTTTCCTTGTGGGATTTTGTATAATGTACGGTGGTAATGTTTATTACTATTATAAACGATCAAAATGACATTGAACTCACAAAATAGTAAACAAGAGGCCGGTTTGGGTATGAAAAAGAAGACAGCCTTGACCAGATAACACGAGAAAGAAATCAGAGGTAGTTAACATCAAATCTGCATTATTGTGAGCAAACTTGGAAGGGAATTGTCCATTGACAAGTGTTGCATAATCGCTTATTTCTTCAAAATACTGGAACCGAAAGCGAGGATGTTTACATTTACAATGTTAAAAGTATTGTAGTTTAAGACAATTCTTTTTACATTTCCAATGTGACTACTGTACTTGAGTTATGTTTCGCCTCTAGTAGGGTGTACATTCTTTCTGAGACACACCTGTATTTTAAGATATTTAAAAAAAAATTAACTTTTCAAACATCCTGCAAAAACTACCTAGTGTTACTTCTTAATTAGCAATTTAGTTACTAGTATCTATTTAAGAAACTATTTATATAGATTCCAATCTCGGTATTTAATTTGCCCATATAAGTTTGTTTAACTTGAAACCAATATTCGAATAAATTTTATTTTCCAAAACATTCTGATTGTAAAATCTCGACCAGTTTCACATTTATCACCCTTTTGGCTAGTTTCATTCCGTTTTCACTGACAGTATTTTTTTTTGGCTAAATAAATGGTATGACCAAGTTATAATCGTAACTGTAAGCAATCGGACATTCCATGCTGGAATAATGTAAATTACATATTGAGCAACAAAAAGAGGAAAGCTCAAGAGATAATATAAAATATCCTTGTTATCTACATAATGTTCATAAAAATCTGACCTAAACTACACACAATGTTTAATCAGTCTACAGCCTCCAACTACCTTTTTATCAATTGTTTGACTCCAATTACGTTAATGCTGAAGTGAAATTGCTTTTAACATGAAATTATGGTGTGAGTTTTACATTTTGGTGTTTTTACAAGCATTGATTAGCTGCAGATCTAAAGGTTACCGCTTTCTTATGTAATCATTTGTAACTTCTTTCAACAACTGTTGGAAATTCTCTAATTATAACAAAACCATCCGGTGTAAATTTTACAAACACTTTCATTGTGGGTAAATTGTTTTTTTCTTAGCACCTTTAGTTTTACACAGGTCTCTGTGGCGAATGGGCATATAGAGGGCACTATAACATTACAAATCATAATATTTGTATAGGCCAAAATAGCAAGTTCCTTAATGGAGGTTTTGATTTTTACAGGGCAAGCTCGGTTTTTAATTCGGGCCAATTATGACCTTATAGGTACTGATCGGGATTGGCAAAATTCTCATTTTTTACCGATTTTTCTATGCCGAGTAAAGTAATATCAAAAGAGGGTCCAAACTTGAATAAAAATGTTCCAAACTGATGGCCAAACAGTGAAAACCAAATCAAAAGCTGAAAACAATCAATTTATTATTTATGTACACAAGAGTGTGTGTATGTTGTCATAACTACTATTTAGCCATTTAGTGGTTTACCTAAATGATCAGCTCCTTTCTGCAGATTCTGGCTGTCGAAAAACGGCGGATGATATGATATTGAGTAATGCAAAAAAAAAAAATAATACACGAAAAAAATCTGGTTGTAATCGGGAATCTGAATGAACGATTTTGACATTTTAAATCTGTAATCCGGTTTTTTCCTTTTTTACAGATATCGGGTGATCGTTAGACAATACAGGGCAATTAGCTCTTCATGTCATACACTGCTTTAAATTGTTTTTAAATAAAAAAAAGACAATTTTCATGTTGGGTCAACACGCTTGCTTTATAATAAAAAAAAGGGCTACAGAGAGGTCACAAAGCATGCAAATTTACCAAAGTGGCCTAGTGGAATACCCCGGGGGGTGGGGGGGGGGGGGGACTGGGGGGGGGGGGGGGGGGGGACTGGATTTCAAGGTGGATGCGTGAACAGTGGACTTACAAAATGCACCTAAACAAGTATTTTACTGACTAAAAAATACCCTAAACAAGTATTTTTGTTCTGGTTTTGGATACACTAAAGAAGTATTTTGTCATTTTGCTACCGTAAACAAGTAAGCAATGCATTGGGTTGATAATAAGCAATGTATTAATTGTGTCGTTAATATACCCTGTTATTTATTCTTGCTGGGCTTTACATATTTGATTTGTGATCTCTGCTTAATTTGAGTATCACATATCCTAACGTTACACATCATAATTCAGATTAAGAAAAAAAATACCCTTTTTCCTCATTTTGCTGTTTTTGCACCTAATCAATGTCGCGCGTACATGCTTGTGGGAAAATGACACCCTTTTTACGCGTTTTCTTGTTCACGATCATATCCACCTTGAATACAAGTGGCCCCCGGGGAATATTACATTCTTGCCATTAGAATCAACCATCTCTCAATGTAGGCAAGCAGCTACATCATGAGATTGAATTAAATGTTTCATTCATATAATGAACTCTGCTACTATTGAAGTTCAAGAAATACTGAAATGTATAAAGTTTTAATAAAAAGTCACATTTTAAACACCCTGTATGTCACATTTCAATTATATCAGATAAGTTAGATGAGTTATTAAGAGCAAGTCCTGTAAAGCATTTTATTTTGTGTGGACTAAACAAACCAAAACAAAATAACAGTTCTTAAAGCTAACAGTGTCCCTTTAATTAGTCATATTGAATTTTGTTTGTCCAGTCTAGCCTAAATGAAGTTACCCAGTTCATAAAGACTGATAGTCATTTGACACTTCATTAATAAGCCTTTAATTTCAAAGACAGAGCTGAAGTTTTATTGCTTATTTTCCCTTCTCAAATTACTGGTTTAGTTTTACATCCCCAGTTCTCTGTGGATTATTGAGATTTTTGAATTACTGTCAGTTAGTTTTGGTGTTTTTTGTGAAAAAGAGACCTAATAGTGTATTTTGAGGAGAAGAACTTGTTGGTGCAATATCAATAACTACTGACCCCTTGACTAAAGCATGAAAATTCCTTTTTTGCTAGGCAAATTTAATAACAATTATGAGTCTTGAGATTTCAACATCCTGGCCAATGTCTTGATCACAAGTGTTTTGGTTCACTGATCTTCTCACAAAACATTTCAACTTAAAAGTGTATTTTGTAATCCTAGAACCTTATTTTTTGTTTGTGGTTCACTAGATATGCACGAGAAAAGGTTATTTCCAAAATTCAGTTGATTTTGATGGTGCGTTTTGATGGAGTAAAGTGGGGAACAGGGATGTCAATCGGATCACCCACCTGCAATATGATTGTGTGCTTTTTCAAATTGTCTGTTTCACATAAAGATATACATAAAATCTATGTGTTTACATGTGTTTCTCATAGTGTTATATCTTGTCGATTGTCCAAAATGGCATTTCACAAAGTGACCCATCTGATGTTCTCTGTATGCAAGTTTTTTTGTGAAGATTGCTGCATCATGTAATGACATACAATCTCACTTAAAATACCATGGTTTTTTTTTAAATTGAAGACAACAGAAACAATACATTTTGGTAAATTTTTTTCAAGTGTGATTTTCTTGAAACATGTGTATGCTGTTATATGACATGGCCAAGAAAATGTTCTATTTTGCAGTCAACTTCATACACTTTGGAAAACAACATTTGATTAAGAGAATTTATTGGTTTATTTGGCTCTTTTCCACACAATTACTTTGCCACTTAAAGGCCACAGAGAATCTATTAAAATTAATTTACGGGTACTAAATCTATTCCATCCAGGCAGCGCTATTCCTAGCAATTCCATCTTGCTCCCAAAAAGGTAATATCGCTTTGCAAATATGCTTGTTACTAAGTTAATATTCTCTTCCTTTTCCATTTATATAACATTCTATTGGAATTAAACCTGATGTCATCCAATATTTATTCAAGCTTTTGCAGTTACTGTGGCCTTGATCACTTTTGATATATCCTCCAAAATAACAATAGTTGTGTCCACACGGAGGCTGAAACTGTGGAGTTTCAAAACTCTGGAGTGTTGATGGGGGTTTTTGACCGAGTGGATGCATTTTGAATTGTACAATTTGGAGTGTTATTGAGGGTTTATCGGGATTTTATCCCCCTAAAAAAACTTGGGGGTGAAACACAAAGAAAACACTCCAGAGCGTTTTGGAGTGTAAGTGTGTGGACAGCGTCGGGGGATAGGAGCGGGGGTGACCATATGCAAGGTCACATTTCTTGCATCATGCATGAAAAGCCATGGCTTCGGAATGTTGACTTCTGGTTACCACAATCCAATAGGAGAAGCACAGGAAAGGGGGATGCTTTCAGAGTTTCATATTATGTAAAAAAACTTGGAGTGAAGTTAAATAATTGGATTTAGTTTTCACCTCCGGCGTTTCAAGTTCTGTGAACATCTGAACATGGCTAATACCTTTAACAGTTTAGCACACTTATTAATGACTGCCTTTGTGAAAGAGGACAATCATTTTTACAGGGAGCAGCATCGTTGTCTTTCAAATCAAGTTTTACACAAATCTTTAAATCAATTAAAAAAAAACAGGGTGTAATTTTTACTTAGTGACAAATTGACTTGTCAAATCTAGGAATATTACCACATTTGAAAAGAAATCATAAATTTTGCTGCAAACCAAATTGAAAAATTAGATATGATGACAAAATACGTGACATCCATCTCTGTTTTAGGCTGGTCTATTCACAAATACATTCTTCACTATGTATCCGGCATGTGGTATTCTGTCAGGAATGATATTTTCAGTAAGGTTTAAGGTATAATAATTATGTAGGGCAATTAATTAGTGACAATAAATCACATTTCACTCAATGACAACATATTGTAAATCGTTGCAAATCAGTTTGAAAATTAGGCCTTAAAGGTTTCTGGCTACAAATTAATATGTGCCCAAGATTTGTTTAAAATATCAAGAAAGTAAAGTAGAATTTGTGGGGAAGCAGCACAAAAAAAAAAGGCCCAAAAAATGATAAGTTTCCAGTAGGCTGCACATTTTTTATTGTGAAGTCATTTTACAGATTTCATTTTTTAAATTTTTATTTTTTATTAACTAATAGTTAGTCCAATATGTTTTTGGACCTTTTTTCATTTTCTCATCAAAGCAGTTTTTCAAACAACTGCTTCAATTGGTTTGTCTTTCAGGCACAGTAATGTAAAATCTCAACAAACCATTTATTTCACACTGTCTCTTTCCAATAACAATCAAGGATTCTTGACGTATGACTTTTTAAAAACAACAACCAAATATATAAGTTCCAATGCATTGTTTTTTCTTTGAAATCTTTTTTCAATCCTTCAATTGCATGAGTTGATAAATGAAAAATGCTACATTATTTAAAGAAAACACATTAAAGCCCATTTAGAAACTAAAAAGCTTACATTCACAATAAACATTTACATGAAAAGAGGAGATATCCAGGATAATTTCCCCTTGCAAACTAAGGCCTTATTGATTTGGTTAGAGTGGGAAATATTACCAATCAGCCAATTTATGCATTATTAAACCTGTAATGATTCCCTAAATGCAAAGCCCAATGCTATGATGTTTAATTCACAGTAGTGACAACATGGAAATACTGAATTAGAGCTTGTATTTGGTTATGAGTGCTTAGGGTCTTGAGTCGGAAGTCATAGATCCAAACACTGATAACAAGGATTTTGGTTTCATTTTGAATCATGCATTTTAATGAAATGTAGTTCCAGGAACAATTTAACCTTGGCAGAAATCTTTTGTGCCGCATCTGACGTTAAAGTTGCTAGGATGGGGCTACTTGCAAATCCTCCAATTATTTCGTGGTAAGGGTTACAAATCCTCGGAGGTAATGAAGTAGATTTAGGAATTAAATTTACTTTTTCTGTTAGTGGTAGCAACAGAAATTTGCCAGAAATGTTAATTATTAAAAGTCTATCAAGGAACACTCTAAGGCAAGCCCCCCCCCCCCCCCCCCCCCCCAGTGTTATTAGCTATGACGGTTGGCGCTGGTCGGGTACCATTACATGCATCATTCCACTCTACCCCTTCTCAAAAGATAATGAAATTTAGGAAATAGGCAAAAATATATGCCTGATCAAGAAATATTATATACATATTTACATGTAGAGACTTTCACAAAAGTTTTGAACAATTAGTATTCTGACCTCATTAATCTATTGAGACCCGAAACATGGACTATCATGATGTGAATACTGATGTGACCCTCTCCCTCAAAACCAGAACAAGTTCCAGTTACAAACACCGCTTTTTACAATAGAGGTCTTTATGAATACCTGTTAATCACATAAGAAATCAATCAGTTTTTAAGACCGTATTTGTTATTTCCCAATTCACCCAACAAAGTGCAAGAAAAAACTGTCTGCATAAAGCACAGGTGATTGGGACCATTTCCAGTTCTTTTGTTACATAAAGCACAGGTGACGTTAGCATTCTAGTCTTTTGTCAAATATAGCACAGGAATGTTAAGCATTCCAGTCTTTTGTCCACATAAAGCACAGTGAATGTTAGTAGTCCGGTCTTTTGTCTAAATATAGCACAGGTAACTGTTAGTATTCCGGTCTGGGTCACATATAGCACAGGTAACTGTTTTAAAAAAAGCATTCCAGTATTTTGTCTACATATAGCACAGTGATGTTAGCATTCCAGTCTTTTGTCACCTATAGCACGGTAACCAAAGAGGTTATATATAGATAGGAGGCAAAGGTTACGTAATCTTTAGAAATAAACCGTCTCGCATGTTTTGCCGACCACAAAGCAACCCTAGATACCAACATAGAAAGCAATGCTGCCTCCGCTTCTTCAGCCTCCTTGGTGCTGCTTTGCATATACTCTAAACGGTAGTGATACAAATTTAGGTATGTGTTAGAGGTGGCCAGGTTTAATAATAGTGTAACTGGGTCATTGTCGCAGATACTGCTTTTTTCCTCCATAATACAATGCGCCGCTTAGGTGAAAAGATGTTTCATTGAGGTCTGTTATTAAATAAGAACGAATGATGTGTCATTTCATTCGTTGTGATGCCATGGGTCAGGAACATGTGGTGTTTTGCGGGGCTTGTGCCACGTCACCTTTCTCTTAAGTGACTTGTTTTCTTTAACTCTTTAAATACAACCTGAACTAAAGTATTAAATATTAGAAGCAAATAACTTCTTAATCCATTTTATATTGACTAGCATTTCTGTAACGATGTTTATGGTCGTTCTTAATTTTCCCGTATTTTAGGTCTGTGAAGGTCTCAATACGGATTAACTGCAAGCTAGTTTTACATCCTTTTTAAAGAGATACTGGCACATTTGACAAATAGTGCGCCCTCAAAGCTTTTTTCAAAAATCGATATTTTTTACATGGTTGTAAAGGCTTTTATATACAAAAGCCGCACCCGAAATGATTAAGACCAAATCAGCCTTCCTTATGGGTAAAACGGAACGATTTTGTAATTTTGCGTCGCCGGCGACGCGAAATCAGCGACGACGAAAATGGCGTTAACACCAGAACTGACTGTTTCTCACGATGTTTCACACTGTTTGACCGGCTATAACCTTTGGTGGTTTAATATCAGTTGGTACGAGTCAAAATAAGTTCATGTAATATACACATTTGTTGACTTCAGGGGGGGGGGGGTTGGAATATTTTCTAAAAAAAACCTTCATACCCCCCATATGATCCAAAAAACACTTTCCCCGCTTGTCCATTAAAAAAAACTTTAATTACCCCGCAGCTATAAAACACATCCTCAAGTAGGAAAAAAAAAATCCAGCCTAATGACTTGAAGAAGAAACAAAACCTGCCCCAAAGCCAACGAAAAAAACAAAATACTTTCCCTCAACCCAACTTCCCAACCCCCCCTTAAGTCTAATGTTGCGTCCTCCTAAATCAGGGTTCGCCAGTGTCTTCCACAGGCGAAAAAAACCGCGTTTTTTTCCGCGTTTTTTTCACTTGGAAAATAGTTTTCTTTCTTCAAGTTTCTTCCAGCTGAAAGCTGAAGACACAAAAAAGAAAAGTCAATTTAAAATTTTTCTATTTTAAAGCCAATGACTTACACTTTTGGTTTTATATTATAACGTGAATAAAATACAGTGAAATAATTATAAAATAAAACCATTCAGGGACCCCCCGACTACCCAGGCAATTGCATATTAAATCACATTGATTTCATAAGACCTAAATATAAAAAATAACTGAAAAAACTGATTAGACACTTTTGACACCATCAAGGCAGCAGATGACTCCTTGTAAAGACTTGAACATCTTCACTTTCTTTAAAAAAAGTCTCCCTAACCCATATTCCTCCCACGAGAAGCAATACAAAGTTCGATAATATGATTAACACACCTTTAAATAAACAAAAGAACAATAATTGTTGCTACTTTTATGATTTGTCATTTTAAAATTAAATTGACCCATACGATTTTAAAAGCTTTTTCAATTGTTTTGCATCTACAATTACAACTGTGATAGTAATATAAATGTGCCACATGGAAAGATTTGGAAAAGGGTTACAAATTACCTCCGTATATGTTTGACAAATTGCTGAACAGATATTTACTTTATAACAACCTTGCCAGGTATACTACAGCTATATAACTTGTAAATTAATTTGAAAAAAAAAGATTGACTAAAGTAACTAAAAGTATCCTTGAATATTGAGTGCAAGCAATAACGTGTAATTTAGTTTTGTTGTTCATGATACATTTCTTATTTCCTTTTCGTCCAGTTTCTCTTCCAATTTCTTCCAGTTTCTTCCGAAGAAACTGGAAAAACCACACCTTTTTTCCAGTTTCTTCGATTCTTCCGGAAGAAATAGGTGTTCTTTCGGAAGTTTCCGAACCCTGCCCTAACTGGGTATAAATGTGAGGCCGCGGGTTACCCTTAAAGGTGCGTGTTCCGAAAGTCTTTGGGACCCCCCTTGACGTTGTCCCGGAAGTAGTAGTCGATTTTGGCTGATCATATGAAAGGGTCCGGGGATTTTTCTATTGACGTCGTGAAATGGTGGTGAGCCCGTGTCCGCCTCGAAGTTCATTCCCAATATATAGACAAAAAACCGCCATTGTAGTGGTTACCCACTTTTAATTAGCACAGTATTGAATGGCTTTGCACATTCATTAGTGCGGCTTACTATCAAAATCGTAAGACTGTTTCCCACGGTACTTACTGGGCGTATGTGGCAAGTGCCAGACTTCAATTCTCAGTAGAGAACACAATACACATAATCGGAACAAGCACATTTAATAACTGTCTATGTCTACACCTGGTGAAAAAATATACCGTTGTATCTTCAACCCGCGACAACCATCACACGCAAATACATTTGGCCACAGGTTGTGACGTCATTAACTCCAAATTCTTTGCGTAATTGCATAATTTAACCACCCAATAGCACCCAACATCCAACAACTGATATTTTGGGCGGATTGTTTGTATCGAAATGACATTATGTGTGTATACAAGCACCCACTCTAATAATTATTCCGTGCAAATATTCAAAATGTCAGAGCTCCCACGCCGACGACTGGTTTTGAATCGTTCACCCCCTTGCAGGTAACTGTTAGCATTCCAGTCTTGTGTCTACATAAAGCACATGTAACTGTTAGCATTCCGTCTTTTGCAAAGGCTAAAGGGATAAGCAGCATTTGCTGATCCTAACCCAAAAAAAGTCATCAAAATTCCTACTTTATTAATTTTTTTTTACTGGCATATATGACCAAATGTACTTGCATTTTACTCTTATATTTGAACTAGTATGTTGTATTCATCATTTTTACGATATAATGGGGGGGGGAGGGGGGGGGGAGGGGGGTTTGGTTTTTGAGTATTGGATTTGCCTTGAATTTGATCCTGAATTTGTTAGCTCAATGCTGTTATCAATCTCATATCACTGGTTAGGATATGATGGGTTGGCCAGAATATATTAGTGTCTTTATTGTTAATTTTTAATTGCAGGTTATAATTGTCGGAGCCAAAGTTACATGTATTTTTCCCTTTTGTTTTTGTAATGTAATTATAAATTGGTTTATTGCTATTATTAAATTTGAGACCGACCATGCATGGTTGCATTTTTTTGTTCCAAATATGTTTATGGAAAGAACAAACGGTTGGTATACAATGTACGTTCTATGCCTCATATAATTGTATTGCTGAGATGATAACAATTTTCATTCAAATAACTGGAGTATTTGTTTTGCATGTAATACCTGACAATCTTGCCATCATCACATTTGTGAAATGATGACGAATTTCTTGATTGCTATTTTAATGATTTTATGAAAAAATTCCATGTAGATATTGACACTATTCATGATTATGACCACTTGTGTTTTAAATCCACTGAGGTGTGAATTGAAGAATCAACATAATGATTTGAATATGAATCAGACCCAAAGTGCACATACTTCACATTTTGACAGTTTTAATGTTTATTGTTAATAATAATGATGTAACCAAAAGGTCACATGTCTGTGCTTCCAATTTGAATTAAAGGTCCAGGCCCGATCGCAATAGCCTCGTCCCAGAAGCCCCCAGATTTTACCGGACGTGGTGCACTTTTGGTATCCAAAGAAGCTACTATTTTTCTCATCTACCCTGTGAAATCTTATGAGCCAAAGGATAGTTTGGTTTGGAAGTTATGAGCGAAGATGTGGCCCATTTTGGTCGAACCAATATTAATTTTACACCGTCTCTATGGGGCTTACAACATCATGTTTTTAACTTTCCCCAAAACGGACTGACTGTCGGAGAGCGAACTTTACCAGCTGTGGTTTTTGGGGTGAAGGCCAATCTATCAAATTAAAACTCTATCCCTTAAATCGGCCAATCCCCCTTTAAAGTATGAATTAATACCTTTGCATGAACTAATACTTTCACTTCAAGTCTGTTTCATAATCATAAATTCTCAATAATTGCTATCACAGAAACATATTTCCAATGCACACTCCATCGATTATTTCCAGCTACCAGGTTATCAATTTGTTTGTATAAAAAGATAGGTAAAATTCCAAAGGTGTCATAGGAATTTAAATATATGCAAATGATATAATTTCAAAATAAGATCTGACCTAAACAGCATACCATCATCATCATTTGATCTTTCTTTGTTTGAAATTGAAAAGAGAAAAATGTAAAACTATCAGTGTCGGTGTTGTTTATAGACCACCAGACAATCCGATTGACCCTTTTAATTCTGAATTTGATCATATCTTGGAGTACATATCAAAAGGAATCAATTCAGCTACAATCTTGGGTGACTAAATATCTTAATATAATTAGGAGAGAGTCACACACCAACAATTGATTTCAAAAATATGATTTAATTCTTACACTTCTTTCCAACATATATAAACCTACTAGAATAACCAGAACTTCTGCTACAGTCATTGAAATATAAATCTAATACACTTTCATCAAAGTAGTGATATATTTGTTGCTGATTTAGTGCTCATTTTCCACTCTTTGTGATCCCAATCTAAACTAGAAGGAACTGAATACGCTTGTTATCATGAAATGGTAACAATTAATAATAGACATTTTACCGCGATAATATTAAATGCTAATCAATAGAATTTCTTTAGTTAATTGGAATGATGTTCTAAATTGTCACCAAATGAGGATGCAGACTCAGGTAAAATATTTTATGAATAAATTTAATAATATCTATGATCATTGTATACCTTATAAAAGATGATAAAACATAAAGGTAATAAACCGAAGTCCCCATGGATACCTAAAGGCCTTTTAAACTCAAGAATCTTAAAAATAAATTATAGAATCTTTATTAAAAAGCGTACTAAGAATAATTATGATAGGTGATAGACTGTAGAATAAACTAAATTCACTTCTTAGAAGCTAAAAAGAATTATTATGGCCTTATAAACCTTAATAAATTTCAAAATAAATAGGAGAAGTAACATGGAAAGTTCTGTACATATACTAAATAAAAACAAAAGGTGCAAAGTTTTCAAGTAAATTCCACTATAACGATAGCATTATCACAGCTCCATATGATATTTGCAAATGGATTTACTGAATATTTTGTCAACATGGCCCAATTGGCAAATTCTATTGAGAGCATCCCTGGGATCGATTACTCTCATTATGCCCTTTCCAAACATCAATGAAATCCACTCCACTTTTACTGTCCCCCATCACTGAAATAAAAGTTAAAGTAATCAATAAGCTTGATTCTAACAAAAGTCCTGGTCATGATGGTTTAGGGTCATTCATTGTGAAAGATCGCAACTGAATTGCCACACACTTCAAATTATTTTCAATGTATCTATTTCTACTGGAGAGTACCGGATGCCCTAAAAATGCTAAGGTAATTCCTCGTATAAAAAAGATGAAGTGATGTAGTCTCAATTATCGTCCTGTTTCCGTGTTACCCATTTTCTCATAA
The DNA here is from genome assembly GCA_023653785.1 of Ophioderma brevispina. Lineage (NCBI taxonomy): Eukaryota > Metazoa > Echinodermata > Ophiuroidea > Amphilepidida > Ophiodermatidae > Ophioderma > Ophioderma brevispina. The sequence goes on from JAMKCH010050024.1 coordinate 35,360, forward strand.
AATTCTAGAGCGGCTTGTATTTAATAATGCGTTCATTCTCGATCGCAAATAAATATGTATAAGCGTCAATATTGTTTTAGGAAAAACCACGCACGTATATGGCGTCGTTTATTGATCAACAAAATATCAGATGCTGTTACCAAACAGTGACAATATACTGCGGTGTTTTTCTTGATCTATCGAAAGCCTTCGATACAATTGACCAGACATTCTTCTTGCAAAATTAAATCATTTAAAAAACACAAAGCTTTAGAGGGATAACTAATAATTTGTTCAAGGATATCTTAGTATAGGAAACAATTTGTGAATGTTAAAGGCCAATCCTCACAAGAGGAACATTATATTGGCGGTGTCCCACAAGGATCAATATTGGGTCCCATGCTATTTATTTTTATGTCAATGATATTCATCTTGTTACTAAATCTGTGGATGTCATCTCTTTTGCTGATAACACAACCTGTTTTTTTCTCAGACACCATTTAACGCTATTGGGATGTCCTCAACGCCACGATATTGAGCATATAAATTGTTGGTTTTAAGGGTAAACAATTATTGTAAAATGCAAAAAAAAACACTACATTTACTATTGGTAGTCCAAAAATATGATTGACGACCAGAAGCTATGTTTACAGCTGAATCAGCAATCTGGCACTGCAAGAGTAACGCCACTTGAAAGAGTGCACTTCTACAAAGTTTCTTAGGTCTCCAAATTGATCAAAACATCACATGGAAGGAGCATATGACATTGTAATAAAACATGCTCAGGATGTTGGGTACAATAAACAAATTTTAAAACTTTTTTCCCTTCCCCACAAGCGCTGTACACATTATATTGCTCTCTCAATATGCCATATTTAATTATACGGGTATATTCGCTTGGGGCACGGGCATGCTCACCTATACATCACTATATAAAATCAAAAAAGGGCTTTCCGTATCATACGTAATGGTGGTTTTAACTGTATAAACTAACCCTTTTCTGACAAACATAATGTATTACATGTTAAAGATTGCCACCTTTTAATGTACAAATATGACACTCACAATGTTGCCAAATGTATTTGATGATATCTTTGTGAAACACTCACTTATTCACAATATAATACCAGACATAAATACATTCAGGCTTCCTCTGTTTAAGAAAGTATTTTCTGAAAAAAAAAAAATGGTCTATTCAAATTGGTAGGCAACTATGGACTGGGGATAAGGACAGCATAAAATTTCCGTGCAGTAAAGCAATCCGAAAAGCATTACAAAACCTTTCTATGCAAAGGTTCAACAAATTGTTATCAGTGTTATTCACTTTTCATTCTTTAATAGCTATTTTATTTCTGTGTTGAATTATGTTCTTTCATTATAATAGAATATGTAATACAAGCATGTAGTATTTGGTTCTGTCAACTGATGACTGGATGTGAACAGCTTGTTGATTGTCCGCTCCGCAATTAACCATCCGACTCTCTCACATGCTGGACAGTCCAACTGCAATCAATTGGCCAAAGTGGGGTTACAGGATGGACGGATAATAAGCCTTACCTGTAACTCCTTCATCTCTGTATGATATATCTGTTATTATTTTATAATATTATATGTGAGTGAGAAAATATAAATAACTGAAGGATGAACTGGCATGGAGTGCTAACATAATCTAAAAGCGGTTGCTTGAAATCAATGTATATGTTGCAATACAAAAAGCCTTTCCATGTGAAATTGAGTGGAATACTGTGACCAGACATGCCCACAGTTTAACTTTTTAAAACACAAACATTATTGTTCAGCTGTTTAGTGTAGATTTTGACCCCGCACCCCTGGGCCACCACTGTATGTTTATTTGCAGGAGATGGTTATGGAAATTTCCTCAAATACTTCATTTTTTCCCACTATTTTGTTGTGTTTTGTTACACACTAACTAAGGTTTTGAGTTATAAGCTGGAAAATGCAATGACATTTTTTTTATTCTATCACATATAGCTGCTTCCCTTTAAAAGCAAAGAATCCTCCAGGAGATGCAAAAAGCAGTCGGTCAGACTTGAAATCCATCACTGGCTAGTGGGATTAGTCCATACAAAGGCAACTAATGTCATCTTGCATTAATTGTTACAAGCATGATAGAGGAATGAAACTGTGGATTTAGATCTTCACTGGCTCTGATCAAGGAGGAAGAAGTCTTAGTCGCTGAGAGTTGTTCCTGGGTTTGTGTAGGAGAGGTGATAGCCAATAAAGTATTTCGTAAGTCTAAAAGTATACTCATGAATATTGAGACCAATATCTTAGAGTAACAGCAATTAGTTTGTTTGATGTTCTTTCAACAGGAAACCTTGACACGACGTATACTCTCTGGACCTATGCATGCATCTCTGATGTTTCTTGCTTGATTTCAATGGTAGCTTATAGTTATAAACAAAGATAATGAGTGCAAATGCAGAGTGGTTTAAATCTAGACAATCTGGGGAAGCTTTCAATATTCTCCAAGGTCTGTTAAGGCCTCATTGACGTGTGACATGTTTTCCCAGCAGATCTTTATCATGATGACAGTGTCTGATACTATCACCCTGTCATTTAGCAAAGCAGGTGTGAAATTAATACAGCATTTTAAATCTGATGCATGTGGGTGCTACAAAAGGTGCAATATCCCTTTAGAAGATCTTTTGTGTTGTCATTGAATGTGGGTTAGGTCCCTCTTTACTCTTCAGGTATGTGCGTTTAGAGCTGTGTCTTAAAACGATTTCTCGGGGTATAAAAATATTTAGCGGAATATGTCTTTAAAGGGCCAGTTCGCATAAAAAACGATTCACAATCATGAAAGAACCAATACAGAAAATACTTTCACGTATTTGAAAATAGGTCGACAGGTTACATTCTGTCAAAGCAGCCATAGCATTTTTGCCAAGGCATATCAAAATACTGACATAGGTGCCAGAATTTCTGTTGATCCAACAGGCTTTTGACACGATTGAATAGCATTCAGGCTTTGTATTTTGCCGGCTTTGGTAAGAATGATCTGACAAGTGCCAGGTGGTTTAGAATTGATTACAATAGCAATGGTTATGGACTAATGCCTAGGTAAGCAATGGCAACATCCTTTGACCGTCCATAGTAAAATAACATCAGTTATTATTACTCATTTTTACGGATGAAAAACTCAAATTGTTTGAGTGATTGCCGTAAGGTTGGAATTATGATATATTAATATTTTCAATTTTATTATTCGGGTTTTTTTTTATTTATGGTGTTTTTTTGTATATTGTAACTGCATCAAGTCCTCAGTGTCTTCATCCTATCCATCAACTTAACACACACACACGCTCTTTTCATTGCTCTATCGGTCCTCCTCAGAATCTCCATATCATTTTCGCTAAGACACCACGGTCTCGATCCCATACAACATCACTGATCTCACACAAACTCTTAACACATTCTTCATCTTCAAAGGATATCTTTACCCTTGCAACAACTCCCCACATTCTCTAACCTTCAAAACTTCACCCCCTTCGCATCCACCCCCCCACTAACCTTGTCCCCAAGGTTGTGAACTCCTTCACCAAATCCACCTCATCACACAATCTTTCCTCCTGTTTCCACCTCCCTCCCGCTCCCTTCACGCATCTTTTCCACACATAAAATCTCTTGCCAATCTTGGGGTCACTCTCTTCATCTCATGCATCTCCCATGGATTCCATTTCCCACATTTCTCACACCACACTGATTTGCTTTTACCCTCTTCCCACCACAACACCACATGGTCTACTCACTCACTACAACCTCCCTCTCCACCCCACCCCGCTCACCAAACACTTTTTCTTCCAAGTTTTACCTTAAGAACCCTACTTCCCAAAAGCCACCTTCCATTTCCAAAACTAGATTCTGGAACATATTTTTAAAACATCCTGTGTTTTCTACTCCCTCCATTTTGGCTCCATATTGAAAATTAAAATACCTCACAAAATATAGCAACCTTTGACAGCATAGAAAGTTTAAGCATGCAAATTCATACAATTAATGAACTGTGAACACAGTTTTTTGCAAAGTAAGTATATTCCTCTTGCTCTCTTATTTTTTACCACCATATAATTGTGATTGTGTCGCTGGAATTCATCTGCTCCAAATTAACTTGTGCTCACATGAAAAGAACCAATAATCATCAGTTTTCTTTATTTAGTACTTGAAATGGCCATTTGAGTATCACCTGGATCCTCCATGTAAATACCTTCACAGGATATTGGTCTTTCAGAGAAAAGTATAAACATATGGAGTAATTGGACTGACTTAGACATCCATTGAATCCCATTATTTCAAACGCTCAGTATGGTAAGATTGATGCCTATTCATACAACAAACAACCCATGCTTTTCATTTTGCTCTAATGTTTCCTATAGTCCCCACTCAATCTAACGTATGACCTGGACAAAATTGCTACATGAGGTTTTCTTGCTGTAACTGTTGTACAAACCCTCCGAACAACATATCAAAACGTAGAAAAAAGGAAGCATGGCAAGACATGCTAATTTGGCATAAACCTTATGTGCTTTGTTTGCCTATATTTTTGGTTATTATACCATATATTAAAAGAGACGATCAAATTAAAGTAAATAAAGTTTTCAATCTTGATAGAATGGGCTTCACCCCTAACCCATCTGTGAGTTTTGCGCTGATATTTCAACCCAATTCGATGTGAGAGCTAAAAACAAGGATTTTCTTAGCCCTATATGTGTAAAATTAATTATCGGTCGACCAAAGATGGGGTCCATCTTCGCTCATACTTAACTTCCAAACCAAATATCCTTTTAGCCCTAAGATTTCACAGGGTAAATGAGAAAATAGTACCTTTCTTCCCTCAAATACCAACAATGTTGACCACAATCCGTAAAATCTTGGTGTGAATGGGAACAAATGCTATTAGCGAATCGGCCACTCCTTTACTCTTGAGGCTTATCTTGCTGTGCAACATAGGACCCTAGGTATTGAGGTCTAATCTTTTGAGTTGGGTACGTGTGTAGTGCAGAGAGGTTGATGATTCCCTCCTCATTGACGGTCATGTATTCCATTCTTCCTTTATATGTAGGCTAGACTTTATCTGCAGATCTGCGCATTCTCAATGATGCTTTGTAGATCTTGTGCAGCAACATATCAATCCCCGTGTTAGCTCTGCGGAGTCAAGGTCTGTGAGATGCTGACTTTGGGTGACGTCTAGAATTTCTTTGCCTCCTTTTATGTTGTCCCTAACCTATTACTAGTACTCAGGCTATTACCAAATGAACCCCTTTTTAAAAAGGTTCATACTCAATGCCCCCATTTTCCGTCTTCTGCTAACCACATTTATCACAAGTTTGCATAAAATTAATCCATTTTTTAAAGACTTTGAACTCCAGTCAAGAATTTTGCAGCCTCCGTGCACATTTTTAACAATTTTATAATTTCATAGCAAGCAATTTTCTATTTCATGGCCATTTTGATACTCTGGAAAAGCGGCAACGTCCTATTTTAACTTCAGTTTAACATCAATTGGCCCCTTCATTTAGTTTCATACTGGATACCCCATTTTTATTCAGCATGTGTACCGAATGACCCATCTTTTGGGGTACATTTTGTCTGTGCACGGACCCTGGAAAGGAACCCTACTATTTTTCACCTGCCCTAGGATATATATACCCATCACTTCACATAGTATAGCCTGACACTAGTTTATATATCCAATGTTTTTGAATAAAATAAAAATCCCCTCCCTGATAATAATTTGCTATCGTTCTAAATAAAGATCTCCACATCCCGATTGCAGTCTGAAAAAATCATCTAGAATGCAAAATTAATTTTGGCGGAAAATTGCGGCCATCTTGAATAATGACCATCACTTCCACTTTTAATAACGGTTTAATATAACAATTGCAAAGTGCTCCACACTTGCAGGCAAGCCTGCAAAACATGTCCAATCACTAACAAAAAATGGAAAATCTCGCTACACAAACATGCATTTCATTAGCATATACCTTTGCGAAATATGGCGTATCGTCCACTAAGATAAATGCAAATTAGCATGTCTGGCAGGCCTCCCCTTTTCTACCTTTGATATGTTGTTTGGGAGATCTGTTACCGCTATTTACAGCAAAGAAAACCCTTCTGTACAATGTTCCAGTGTACCTGGTATGTTTCATAGATTGAGTGGACGACAGAGTCTAAAGGAATCATCTGATGCGTCATTTAAAGAGACATGAGGGATTTCCAGAAAATAGCGCCCACAATTTTTTTTAAACCCTGGTTTTTTGCAATTGAATGCTTTCCAATGTATTAGATCACACCTGAGTGAATAAGCAATACGCCGTCTTTATGTGATAATCTGATCATTTAGTACTTTCCGTGTCGTGGCACTACAGAAAGTCAAGCACGTGTTCGATTGTGACAATTACGATAGTAAGGCACGTTAAACAAGGGTTTGCTGTTTTCTTTTGTACTGTTTGTCCAACAAACCTGCGGATCGTTCTTGTAGGCGCTAACAATCGATCCGGTGTGCATTTGAGGAGAAATTTGTATCCTAAAAAAATCTTCCTCCTGTCCCTTTAAGATCTAATATGATTTCAACATTAATTACGTGTGTTGGCTAGCAGAGGGTTAGGTAAAAGCCCAGGTGGTTTTATTAGATAAGAGAATTAATCCTCTCCTGAGAACCCTCTCAGAAGTTCCAGGACCACACTATTATTTAAAGTCGGAATAATGATTGTCTTTGTTGTGTTGACCATTGACCGGATATTGTCTGGATTGAGTTGATGTCAAAGAACATGGCTACCATATGACACCCAACATTTAGGTACAGAATGAAGAAGAACTGCTGTTGCTTTTAAAATGGAAAATTAGGACAAAAATGCATGCAGTAGTTTGATGACTGCATTCACTGAAAATTCAAATTGCCCAATTTGGCATATATTTTAAGACAACATTGCTCTCTATTCACAGACGGCTAGATGGGTAGTTACTTCTTCAGACTCCTACATATTTTAAAACTCTATGCTATTAGTTAAAAGTACATAAAACAAGGGTGTCAGCATGTTACATGGCAGCAAAACAGAAGTATCTGATGCACTACATTACCCAACTATATTTATTATCCATTCACATTTGCACGTATATGTGAATGTCTACGAAGTGCACTAAGTGCTAGGCTGACGTATAGTAAAAGCTGCTAATTGGGGCATGCCAAAGGAGCACCAAAATCCAAATAAGCAGCTGCCCCATTTTACGGAAGAACATTTAACACAGCCATACATAAGAAATTGTTTCTGAAAGTATGTCACATTAAACAGAAAATACTTAAGGATCCCGATTAAGCGGATTTGACTTTATTAGCATCATTTAACATGCAGTGTATTTGCATGTACAATACCTGGTCTTTAGATTCTGCAATCAAATAGACTGCTATTTGGGGAAACAGAACCTGTTCAAACAGTGCTTTTAAATGTTTGGATGTTTGACAAGAGCCTGCAGGTTATCAGTGCTTTATGCCTTGGAAAACCACAGACATTGAGGAGAGTTTTTAATTCTTGTAAAAAAGGACTGATTACCTTCCTTAATTTTGTTGCAAAACGCATAAAACAACTTTCTTTCACAAGGTACTAATTTGCATGAATAGTGAAGGGATTCAAGGTTACATACGTCAGCAAGACATGTTGAATACGGGATTTTACAGTTCTTTGGAAAAAGAAGTACAATCAGGATTTTTCTAGTATAGTTAAAGCAGAAAACTTCATTATACCAAGATCACTTTAAAGACTGAAGGATAGGTTTATTAGTCTTTAGGAATCCACAGGGTACTCAATAAGCCAAAATCCATTTTGTGTTACCTGAGAACTAAAAAATCATCACATGGCCATATCTTTTAACAGCTTACAGGGAACAACCCCCCCCCCACACCCAATTTTTTTCTTGATGTAGACTACCGTGGGGGTACCCATATCGATTGGCGAACAGGAGCGGAGTGTCACTTTCCCCCTTACAAACAGGGACATTTTGCCTGTGATCAAGAAATTGTTTGCACTAACTGGGAACTTGCCCCCAATAGTCCGGTGCTCGACCCCATAGACTTTGCAGCAAGAGTCCACACAAATTGTTTTGATGGTTTGGATAGGCAACATGACCTGCTGATTCCAATTCTGGATGATGCCACTTTGGGATCATTGAGCATTGTGAGTTTAGGGAAGGGGGTTAATTTAACAGAGGGTAAAATTTGTAAATGTTTCATGTGGATTGAAAATGTATAGAGTGTTTATCCGGTCCTAAGGTTTAAAAAAACGGTATAGTTTGCCTACCTGAAACCTTTTGTGTTACACTTACAGACCAAAATTGTCAAGGTCATCATGAGGATTAAAATTTAATACATTCCGATTTGTTTCAAAATTGCGTTTCAAATTGTTCGTATTGGAATGTTAAAACAGAAAAAAAATAAACATTTACCTCATGTCATCATTGCTAAGGTATCAACAGAGACTAAAATGATTACCCCCATAGGACCCTGTTGACCTTCTCCATTATTTCCCCATTATGTATACCACAAATGTCCAACAAAGTGTGTAACCTATATTGAATTAATATTCAAACAGAATGAAGAATTTGAGCCCATTTTCAAAGAATCTGTGCCATCAAATTGTGTACCCAGGAGGACCTTGAAAAATTTTGACTTGATGTGTTAAACGTAAAATGTCCTAGATATAGCAAACTGTACATTTTTTAACTCATAGGACCAGCCATGAACATGACTATACACCATTGTAACCCATTATGAGCATTTACAAATTTTACCCTGTTAGTTTACCCCCTTACCTATCTTAAAATGCTCAACGGATGCAAAAGTGGCATCATCCATATTTAGATTCAGAGGAATCGCTAGAAAACCATCAAAATATTTTGTGGGCATGGTGGACTCTTGCGCAAGGTCACAGCAAGGTTCTTTGGGCGAGCACAGGACTACAATGACGGGGCTTGGTAGAGATTTAAACCAAGATCACATCTATTATGTAACACCATTTTCCCACCTTTTAAATCGGTGTGAAGTCAAATTCTCCTTAAATTTGCTCAGATTAAAGAGGAGTTTTGGTTTTGGTCTTTTGAGATCTTTAGCGAGTAGTGGACATGTTCTCAAAAGAAAAGTTGCACCACAATGTTAGTGCTTGACATTCTCTACCATGTACAGAAAAGATATGAAATTAAAATAACAGTTTTTAGACGTCTGGTTTTAATCTTTAATGGATTGAAGCAAAATTACTTGTCCCATCAATTAAGGACAAAAAGTCAAGAAAATATTATGTTTGAGATTTTTTTTCATTTTTAAATGAAACATTACTGTCTGGTTACGGACTTCCTTGGTCTTTCAAAAAACTTATCAAATAGTTCTTGAAAATCTGTATTTCCTATTGACTTGAAGGCACATCATAGTATTTTCTTTTAAAGTGTCCCGGAAACTGTGTCCAGGTTTTTGACAGAATAGGTAGGTCAATATGATGATAAAAAAAGACTATTTCAAAAGACGTTAATTTTAACATTTTGGTTCAAATCTTGCTGAAGAAAGCTTGTTGCCATTTGCAATAGTTCTTATTAGTGACACTGGCACAGCAGCTGAAGTACCAGACTTAAATAACCCACTGAAATGGAAGAATGGGGCACTACCCCATACAAAAACTGAAATAGTTAAGGTGGCCATATGATGGATAGTTGAACAAGATATGCAATAGATGATTTGGCAAGGTTGTTAGATACCTAATCAATTGTGCTGAACAGACAATTACTGTGGCAGTCTGATGTGATGGAATGCTTAAGTAACTTATCACTTGAAATTAAAGAAACTGTACTTTAGGGTGAATGATAACCAACTTTGAAACACGCTGAAACACCCTTTGCTGTAATGAAATACAGAACATGTAGTAAAAAGAATAGAATTTTGTATGCAAAATGCATAGCCTATTGGTTAGTCTGAAAGAAAGCATGAAACAAACAGAAGTGTATATTACATTTAACAAAATCAGTAAATATATTACTGAAATGGTTACATAGTTAAGTTTGAAACAAAAATAATGATTAATAACCTGTTTTGTGATAAAGAGATAAAGAAGAGTTTTCATAATGTGGACATTTGACCAGCTTTGTTACGTTATTTTTTTTTAAATGCAATGAGAAAGCATTTTAAAGGATTATTGGCATAAATCATCGGCACCTTTAATGAAAGATCACTAACATAAGACGTACAGATGGTTGTAATGGTCATGGAGCGACATTGCGAAAAAAAATCCAGCTTATTCCGACACAAATATCACGGACGGTGCGCAATTCATGGAAGCTGCAATTCTTTATTCCCTTTGCTATATTTACAACACCGCACGAATACCGAAACAGAAGCCAGCGGACTATATCACGCGGCTTTGTTTCTGGTTTATGTTTGAGTGCGGCGTTTGTAAATATGCACGGGACTTAAGATGGGCGCGTCCATGATTGCGGTACAGCGTGATATTGTCGGAATAATAATATGGATTTTTTTCGCAAGGAGAATACTCCAAGACCCAGGACAACAATTATGGATGTATTATGTAGGATATTTCATTAGATATGTGCACGAGCCGAATAGATTTATGCCAATAAATCCCTTAAGGGTCATAGTTAAATGAAAGTAGTAATATACATTCCAATAAAAAAGGGGCTTTTACAAACAGCGAGTGAATTGTCCCAGCATTGTCATTGTCCTAGTCTACAATATTTATTTTCTAACTTTGATTGATAATTATTTTGGAATCTTCCAAAAGAAAAAAATATCATTTTTAATTAATGAGACATGAAATAGCCTTTAACCTCTGACCTTGTCCTGACAGGTAAAAACCCTTGTGCATCCTTCATTGTAATTGTCTTCCATTCATAGGTAAATGTTTTGGATACCAAAAAGCAAACAATCACCCATGTAGATGTTACCATTTTCATTGTCTCTAACCAACCAGGCAAGGCAAAAGAAAAAGCATAAACAGCATGTAAACTCATGTAAGATGTGTGAAATTTCTGATGCAAACATCGCTATATTCCCAATTGCAATGTCATTTGGAGCAAAAAAACAAAAAGGCACCCAGAGAAATCTTTAAAACATTTGTTATCATTACATTTATGGACAAGCTTTCAAGTCATAATTATATATTTTCAGCTCTCAAACAATGATAAAGGTAAAAAGCTTTTTCACCTGACTTGGAATTAACACAGGCCTGTTCAAATACCCAAACTAAAATATAAGCTTGTTTCTATGCTTTTATTGGCAACAAAGTTATAGGAAAAGAAACAGAATGGAAGGAAATGTGATTATTTTTGCCTCACTACATAAACATTGTAATTCCCTATAGATGCTCGGATTACATTCCCACTTACAAATAGTTACAAGGCTTATCCATAATGTATGACGTAAAACAATCAATGAAATGATTACATAAGAACACCACTCTGCATATTTCTATTTGGGATTTAACTAAAAAATTAAAATAATCTTTCATTATTTCGCCTGGCTCTCAAATCATAATTCTATCATGACTGGTTTAAAACAAGTGACGTGTTTACAATAACAGGCAGCAATTATGGGTCGCAATCAGGCTTGATGCACAATATTGAGTTGTATTTGATGCCTTGCAGATTCAAATTACAGTAAGATCAGTCACTTCCATTTGCCTGGTTATGCCTTAAACACTGCCGAGATGTAAGCAGCTCTAGTCTTTTGTGGTTAAGTTAGTTACTTTTTAGGTAATAGAATAGAAATATAGGGTTTGTTGTCAACATATAATGCCCTAAAAATGTGTCCACATAAAATCATCAAGTAATTCATGATTTTCCTCATTTGGACACATCAGGCTATCCAGATGAAAGTACAACTGGGATTAAGTATATGCCTTCCATATTCAATCCAATAGCACCATTGAATAACTATGGTCATGTCATGATCAATGCATGGTGTTGTCTTATGTACTGCATGTGACACCCATGCATTGATCATGATCTGACCATCAAATGAATCCAATACCCTACATATATATTAGGTATATATTCCATTCCAGTTGTACCTTCCATAGGTGGTACATGTAATTCGTCTTGAAGTTGAATTACTTTTTTTATTCACAACAACATCTTACACTTTCTTTTTCAATTGTAGGCACTGTGACCACCAGGCATTTTACTTCTGGCTATTTGAGTTTTCTGAACATGTAGATGTGTAGGATGTCAAGCATCAACCCTCTCATGAGAAAATCACTTCTTAAGTCATGCCAACAACCACTTTATGACCATCTTACCTGAGCTCTAGTGTACTGGGTCAATTTGAAGATCTTGGAAATTCAATGCCTGGGTGACAAATTTAATTGAATGGTTAGGACTTGGAATCACTCTAGTCTTAAAGAGACATGAGGAGATTTCCAGGAAGAAGCGCCCCCAATTTTTCTTGAACCCCGGTTTTTTACACATTTGGAATGCTTACCAATGTATTAGATCACACCTGAAGTGAATAAGACGAATACACCGTCTTTATGTAATAAGATAGTGATTTAGGACTTTCTGTCGTGCACGACAGAAAGTCAAAGCATGGTTTTTCTATGGGGAACGAATACAATAGCAGGCAAGTTCAAAACAAGGTTTGCGGTTTTCTTTTGCACCTGTTTGTCTAAAAAACCTTCAAAACGTTCCCGGTAGGTGGTCTACAACCGATCCAGTGAAATTTGAGAGAAATCTGTATCCAAAAAAATCTCCTCCTGTCACTTTAAGTTAAACTGTTTTAACTTGGTTATATTGCACAATTTTATCATTATGAGAAGTCACTTTTGGGGTAGTTTTTTGTGGAACTCTATATTTGCACATTACACAAGAAAGATAAAAAAGTCAAATCAAATTTGCTATTATTTGTTTCTGAATTACCACTGAGGATTAAGACAATTTCATTCTAGTAGTAGGTACTTACAAAACAAAATGAATTCAAATTCACAAAGTTGGAGATATGCCAGAAGTACCCAGTTGCAGGTCACATGTTATGGTTGTAACACATGAAATTTATAATTTTTTTTATGCTACAAACAATTTGAATTCAATGAAGACTTATTCAAATTCACTCAAAATGAAAAGTTCCTAAAATACAAATTCAAGTCATGTCGATTATGACTACATGTTTATGCTTAGCGAAAAAGTGAAATGGATGATGACTCAATCATATTCAAGTCAACCTTTGGCCCTAAGTGTTAACAGAGTATATGTGAAATGTGCTGTGTTGCATTTTGTTGCCAAATCCAAATATGACCTCACCATCCAATCAGGTCTGCGGGTGTTGCATGCATAAGAGATATGACCTCCCCACCCAATCAGGTCTCCAGGAGTTGCATGCATAAGAGAGATGACCTCTACAAGTTCTACACTCAATCAGGTCTTCAGAAATTGCATTCATAAGAGATATAACCTCTATACTCAATCAGGTCTCCAGGAGTTGCATGCATGAGAGATATGACCTCCCCACCCAATCAGGTCTCCAGGAGTTGCATGCATGAGAGATATGACCTCCTCACCCAATCAGGTCTCCAGGTGTTGGATGCATAAGAGATATGACCTCTACACTCAATCAGGTCTCCAGGTGTTGCATGCATAAGAGATATGACCTCTACACTCAATCAGGTCTCCAGGTGTTGCATGCATAAGAGATATGACCTCCCCACCAAATCAGGTCTCCAGGAGTTGCATGCTTAGAAGATATCACATCTGCACTCAATCCATGTCTCAAGAAGTTACATGCTATAGAGATACAGCGAGCATCAAACATGATACTTCATCTGAGATGGGCACACGATATTCTTTTTGAATTATACATGTCTGCTCAATTCAATTGGATTAGAAGCCTTTTTATCAAGCATGTGAATAGCTAGATCTTTTAAAGCCTTGGGCTTTTCTCCGTGTCATTTTTCCAACTTCAATCAAATCATATTGTGATATCAAAATCAGATATCCATGCCAAAATATGTATAAAAATTTATGAATTTTGTTCGCTCTTCTCAGAATCTCATCTGTGTTGGGTGATTCAGCATTATTTATTCACAAAGGTAGTAAAAATTAAAGACACTATCAGTGATTTGAAAAATATTTCAAGTTTGCAGGAATAGCTTAAAATTGAAGGATAAGTCTGTATAATTCTCATAAGTTACTTTTTCCAACTGAAGAATTGGCAGAAAAGTAAGAAACCGGCAGTGTTCCAAGATACGATTCTCCATTCAATTACGTGTTGTTATAAGTGTCTGTATGGACAGTAATGACTAAAATTTCAGATTTTTTCCTTATTAGGCTGCTTCTGGTTTTATCATTTGCAGGGAATGTTAGGATACCTGTAGGCCTACTTGTTGTATACCTGGAAAAATCTGATTTTTGATGATTGTTTTGATTTTCTGATTTAGCAAATCACTGATAGTGCCTTTAAGTTCACACATACCAAGTCGACATAACTTGCTTAAAAGCAAACAAAAGAGAAGATATAATTTATCAACATAAATTTATCAACATTTGCACCTGATAATTTGTTGAACACCTACCGAGAACATTTCTGATAATTAAAAAGACGACTACCAAAATTTAAATTCTGAACTTGCCTATCATCCTAATCGGCCCAGTCCGGTAGAGAAGCTTGTTTGATTAAACTATGTCCTTGTGTTCCTATAATTATTTTAGTCCCTTGTGTATCGTGTGTTCAATAAAAAATGTAAAATGCCTAGCTCCATAGCCAGGGGATGAAGCCATGCAACACACCCTTACAAATTAACCAAAAGGTCCACTTTTTAAGATAAAATTTTGAAATGTTCCAATAAAGGCAAATTTTGAGGCAAAATACACTAAAGGTGTTCTTTTTTCTTGAATAGCAATGTTGCAAAAGGCCATTTTAAGAAGTAAATGTCCATTTTCCCCATTGAAGCCATTTTAAATCCACATTTGGGAAAATTGTGCACTCCCACAAAATCAATCCTGAAAGAAAGTGCATTTACTTTTAATATTATTATTTAATATTGTTTTATTAAAATATTTCTTTAATACATATGAAAGGACAGTAAAGCTAATACTCAACTCATCTAACACAACCATTCATGAGATAGCCACATAGAAAACCACATACAAAAGCACTCACACATCAAATATTTGTATTATTCTAAAAAGCATGTGCCACTCACATCGTGGAATGCGATTTCCCAACCGCCCAACAATAAACATCTGCTTTCTTAATCAAGCACGACCGTGTTCTGATAAAATAAAGCTAGTTTGAAAACAGGACCCTGGTGTATACCCGAGTAGAATGAAATCATCTCAGAAATGGACATAGCCTAGTGTTAGTATTCCCACAAGTCTCATGCAATATGTACACTACAGAAATAAGTTCTGACCAAAATCAACTCTTCTTGTGTACCAAATGTCTACAGG